>JANGFI010001759.1:3523-29514 GCA_025758705.1 Goffeauzyma gilvescens
AGAGCGAGAGCGAGAGCGTGACAGTCGACCGATCATCGTCACAGATGATGTGTCACCTTTACCTGTGGGGGGTAATGATGAATTGAGATTACCTGATCAGAGGACGTACGATCGACCTGGATTACATCTTCATCTGGAGTCGCCGCCTCTGAAGAGAACACATTCTATTTCTGCATTACTAAATTAAAATTGACGGGTCGAAATTGAGTTGGTTTGGTGGTTTGGTCAAACGATGGCAACCGACAGATGGCAAGATGGTGCCCGCAGAAGGATCCGAATTGGTCTTTGTAGGATTCAGGATGGGGTTCGGCCTTGTCACAGGGTATTAGTAGTCAGGGGGGGAAGGGGGGGTAGAAGACTATTATACATATTCAAATGTGATGCCATGAATGCATGCATCATACCCTTTTGTCCCGCGATCACTGCTCACACGAAGTCATTGCGTATGTGGTACACTGGTTGTCGAAAGTGTCGGAGCTGTGATACTGTTGAGTAATGACGTGTCAATTAAAAATATATCGGCCAGCGTCCGCCCTTTCAAATGTCCTATTCAACCCAGATCTGAGGGCTCACCCTTTTGCCCTCGTGATACCCGCGCCTGCCCCCCCCCCCCCCCCCGAATGCGCCGCGACCGAGAGCAACGGTGGTGGATAGAAAAAAAAGGGGCGGGCGAGTTGGGAGGGGAAGCCTGGAGGGGAACGGAACGCCAGGCAGGCTAGGAGAAAAAAAGGGGGAAAGAGAGCCGCCCGAGGGTTTAAAGTGGAACATCGCGATTCGATTACAACGGTCCATCAAGAATACGGAAAGAGCCAGCCCCGCGATACTTCGTACTTGGAAGTCAACAAAGCTGTTTATCGAATACCTTTGAATTTAACTTCTTCTTTCCACCCATTTTCTCAATATCCTGAATCAGTTCATTAGACTCTCGCAACATTTCCAGGTGAGTCATCTGCACCTAATCCTTGTTCGCAACGCCACAGACCCCCCCTTCCATCTTAACAAAGGGTTTCACGGACGCGACATCTTCCTCCTGTTTCGGTCCTTTGTTTCGTTAGGCTTGCAGAGGGTGAAAGCTTTTCTGTCAATACTAATACTCAAACCTGAAAATGCTCCCTCTTCCCGCTGTGGCCCATGAACTAACAGACGTCTATCAACCAAACGCATTTCAAATATCCAGCCGATCACATTTTCTCCCTCTGCTTCATAGAAAATTCACCTCGCCTTCCCCACCCAGAAATTTCCTTCAAATATGTCTCAATCCCCTTCACTCCACTTCGTTCCGCAATGGCTCAAGAAGCCCTCGGGTCCCGGCACTCCTCCTGCCAACACGCCACTCTCACCCGGTGGCGGAGGTAATGCTGCCTTTGCGTTTGGTTCTGCGCCGTCGATTTCTGCCAGCTCTGTGCATTCCTCTTCCAACAAGCAAGCCGGGTCCAAGCAAGCACACCAGCAGCAGCATAACCAACCCTCTGCGGCTCCGACTCCGACCGAACCTCGACCGGCCGTATTCGAACACTCATACAGCCAGATTGCGGGTACTCGGGAACATCAGCAACAGCAACAAGGTCAGCACACCTTACTCTCCGGATCCTATGACGCCAACTCTACTTCCGCACTCCCTACGAACGGTTCTTTGCCTCGACCGTTCCAATACAGCAAGGAGGAGCTCCTTGCATTTTTCAACGAATCCTCGGTTCAAGATCGACCAGTGGAACTCGTGCTCGATGGCGGACATGGCGTTTCAGCAGGGATCGGCATGGTCATTCTCGCTGATAGGGCTGGTAAGCCCGTCGGTTTGACTCACGCAGGAGAAGAGGAGAGGAAGCTGCTTGCGAACCCTGTGCGACGACAGCCGACGCATCCGGATGGATCTCTCATCTCGACCCCTGGTGCGATTGGAAGTAATACAGGTCGACGACCGATTGGAGATCATAGGATTTCCACTGGTCCCGGAGCTGCGATCTTCCAGTCGACATCCGCAATTGGTAACCCTCCTCGAGACAGGGATCGAGATCGCGCACTCGGATTCGGTCGAACTGAAATTGGCCAGTTCGCTTCAGGTGCGGCGAATCCTACCGGTGCTCCTCGAGCAGACCGAGCGGACAAGTACGATCGTAACGCGCGAGACTTGTGGAGAGGAGAGGGAGAGGAGAGAAAGCCTGCGGGAGGTCATAAACAAGACGCGAGGGAGCCCAGGAAGCCGAAAGAACCTCTGGAAGGTGAACAAGCGCAACGACCGACCAGTAATTTGACCTCGGCCTCCAGTTGGCGACCTGCCCCTCGTCAAGGTTCCGGTTCCGGCAACTTTGAAGGTGTGCTCGGATTCGGTGGGCCCGCTGCTCCCGCTGCTGCTCCTGCTGCCCCTGTGACTCGGACCGAGGAGCCTTCCAACACTTCCTTAGGCTGGAGGGAGAGGCAGGCTCTGAAAGAGAAGAGCACCGTCATCTCAGCCGCTCCCGGTGGGGAGCGAGGACTACCTTCTTCTGGTGGTGGACCTGGATGGAGTCGAGGTGGTGGTCGATGGAGGGCCGCTGCCACGCAGGACGAAGAGGAGAAAAGACCGTCCCTCTCGACCATCATTGGCGAGGATGGCTCTTATCCCAGGCCTTCTGATTCGACCTTAGTCGTCCCTCCGGAAACCCCTCGTGTCCAGCGAGATCAAGCGGTCGAGAATGTGCCGTCTCAGACTGAGTCTCAGCACACATTGCAATCGTCCGGGCCTCCCCCCGGCTTTGCTGTCGCTGCAGTGGAGATCACTCCCGAGAACATGAACTGGTACTATACCGATCCAGCCGGTCTGCAACAGGGACCTTTCCTCGGCACTCAAATGCAAGGATGGTTCACGGGCAATTATTTCAATGACTCGTTACCTCTCCGTCGAGAAACCGAGACCGAATACAGGACGCTGTCGGTCATCAAGGAGGAGACCGGTGACGCCGTCAAACCCTTCTTGGCGCGATCTCGACCTCAGACTGTCAGCACTCCGCATTCCGCACAGATCGAGGTACCTGTTGCAAGCCGCTACACGAGCGGCAATGGTAACCTTCGAGACATCCTGAGTAGCCAGAATGATCAACTCGGCCGAGCTAGCCCTTCTTCTCACCTTGCACGAGCCGATATCTTTGGTGCTCCGTCTCCAGTCGGCTCTCCATTTGCCGTCAACCGTGTCGTCGAACCTTACCGCAGCCACACTTCTTCTCCCGTCCACCAGCAGGGCACTCCCGTCCGATCTGTCTGGGAGAATGCTGCCATCGGCTCCAACATTGCTTCACCTTCCGCCAACCTGGACAACCAATTCCAGGCGTTGCAGCATCAGCAGCATGGTTTCTCCACTGCTGCCCAGCCTGTCGGTGGCAACAGATCGATTTTCGACTTGACCCAGCAGCACCGAATTATGCCCACTCCCAACATCTTTGGACCCCAACCAACCCAACAACCTCAGCCGTGGAACATCCCCCAGCAGCTTGGCGGTTTCCCTCAGCCTGTCTTCCAACAGCAGCCGAACCAGATGCCATACTACCACGATCAACAACCTCATCAAATTCCTTTCGGCCAAATCCCCGTCAACTACAATGGTCCCGCCGTCAACCAAATGCCCTTTGGGCAACAGCAGCAGCAACAAGGGTTTGCCGCTCCTTCCGGTGAAGTAGCGCAACAAGAGCAGGTCCGACAGACCTCGTTCGATGCCCAGACTGTGCCCCAGACTTCGGACGTCTTCCACGATGCCCCGGCTTCGCACGAGACTGTCACTGAAGTAGTCGCCTTGGTCTCTGACGAGCCCGAGTTCATCGAGCAGACAAACAAACTCGCCGCCTCAGAGCCAGTAGTCGATCTTGCCGAAGTCCTTGAACAAATCGTGATTGCCCCGAGTCAAGCTCCGGAAGCTATCTCTCACCCGTCCAAGAAAGAGCGAAGACCCAGCACACTTCCCGTTCCTCATTCCAGCCTCCCTACGAAGCCTACCACTGCCAAAGAGGCCAAGAAGAAGTCTACCGTTGCACCTGCTGTCGCGGCCCCCATCATTGCCGAAACCGAGGTCATCGCCATTCCTATTGAGACGTCCTCACCTGCTCCCCCCAAAACTGCTCCTTGGGCCCCTAAAGATGTCGAAAAGGCCAAGACACCATCGGGTCCCTCTCTACGAGATATCCAGGAGGCCGAGGCTAAGCGAACCGAGGCGAAGAAAGTTGCTGAGGCCAAGGCTCGAGCTGCTGCCGCCGCCGCCGCTGTTCTCGCTGGTGTCCAGGTTGAGGATACCGACCTCATCCAGTCTATGTCTTGGGGTCTTTCCAGCCAACGAAACACCTCTTCGCCCGGCCCCTCTGCCCCGACGACCCCTGCCTGGGGATCGGCGGACGCTGCACCCAAGAAAACTCTGAAGCAGATCCAAGAAGAGGAGGAACGACGAGCGAAGCTGGTCGCTCAAGCTAAGGCTAAGACTACCGTCGCTAACGGTGGTCCTGCTGCTGCCGCTTCTGCCGCCAAGAGAGGTTATGCCGACCTCGCCGCTACCGTCGCTCCTGCTTCTCCTACAGCTAGTGGTGCTTGGGCAACCGTGGGGGCTGGTGGCAAGGCTGTGTCGAGCCCCAATGTCAAGGTTTCGACGCCGAAACCGGCGATGACCCCGGTGCCTGCCGTTAAGCTCGTGAGCGTATCCACTGTGCCCAAGGCGATCAAGGCGGATATCAACGACGTTGCGCCTTCTATTGAGTTGATTCGATGGACAAAAGATGCCCTCAAGGGTCTCAAGAACGTGAACATGGATGACTTCGTTCAGATGCTGTTCACTTTCCCTGTCGAGCCGGCACCAACTTCGCGATCTGAACAGCTCGAGATCATCAGCGATAGTGTTTACGCCAATTCTGCCACTTTGGACGGCCGACGATTCGCACAGGACTTCTACACCAAGCGAAAGGCGGATGCACAGGCCAAGCTTGCTGGTGGCAACGTCATCCCCGCGGCTTCGCGAGGCAATTCGCTTGCTGATATCGTCAAGACCCAGCCGAAGGCTGCGGCGAACGACTTTGGTGGATTCAAGGTTGTCAAGGCGAAGGGCAAGGGAAAGAAGCAGTAAATGCCGCTAAGTGCAAGTAGTATGTAGGGTCAGGATGGGTCGTGATTGCAAATCCGATGAGAAGAAATGGAATGATCTAATGCGGAAAATCAAATGTTTTTCTTCATTAACTGAATTCGTCAACATGCTCGTCTGATAATCTAAATACTGCAACCCATAATTCATCAATTGAGATTGATGGCCTATAAACAACATCATCAAATGGCAGCGACTCCCCTCACCCTATTTCCCATTTATTGTAGCTTCTATTCCCCCGATCCATCCACCCTACAGCCTACCATACCAAGGCCTTCCACTTGCTTCCATCAATAACCCAGCTCGGAGTGCACGTTCGTACTCGACTGTACCGGGCACGGGCGGTTCTCCGTTCAGTCGTTCGGCAAACGTTGGAGTCATTCCCTGGAGAGTGTACGTTCGAGTTGTGCGAATACAGGTAGAGCAAAAGAGGAATGAAAGGATGAAAGGCCGTGTGGCAAAGACTTGAGGATCAGCTTTTGACCCTGCTTTTGGAACCAACGGTGCAGCGGAGGAGACATGTGGCGTCGGGACTGGGGACTCAGGGACTCACCGGCATCGCTTGACCGTGCATCGGCGAATGCATCGACTCGTAACCCATCTCATTCCTATACCCCATCATAGGGTTTCTCGCGCCCATCCCTCCCATCCCTCCCATACCCCCCATACCCATACCCATTCCGCCACCCACATAATACGGGTCCATACCCCCCATCCCCATCATCTCCGCCCCCATCCCCAACCCGACACCCGCACCAGAGTTGTAGGTCCCCATATGCATAGGATTAGCGTATGCTCCTCGTGGACCGAAATAGGCGGTGGTAGGTGAGGAGCCGTATAGGCCGTATCCTCCTCCACCGCCACCGCCGTATCCCGCACCGTAGCCGGCGTGTTGGTAAGGAGACCCACCGTACTGCGCGATTGGGTAAGGAGATGGTCCCATAGCAATGCCCATCGATGGGTTCCCACCGCCGTAGGTGCCTCCGCCTTGGGCGTATCCAGAGGACACGGGAGGGACGTAGGAAGAGGGGTATCCTTGACGCCCAGCTGAGAGATATTGTGCGATGTATTATCCCACATTCCGTTTACGGAAGGAGAGGCGAAGGCAGAGGTAGAAACACATGGGGAGGAAGAAGCACAAGGCAAGATCAGGAATGAGTTAGTGAGCCATGTTCCACGATTTCATGGGAAGAAAAGTAATGCCTTCTAAATGACAAAAAATATTGTAGATGATCGAGACGCATGCCTTCCGGCGCTGGTACTCACCGTATGCACCTCCACCCGGCATCATCCCAGCACCCGCACCTCCGCACCCATTATTTCCAAATTCCTCTCGCCCTCCTCCGTAGTATTCTCCTGCACCTCGATGATGGTGCTGGTATCGCTCTCGCTCTCGCTCTCGCTCCCGGTCACCTCGATGATGTTCTCCTCGGACCATATCGGTAACAGCAGCAACACCCGCTGAGATCGCTCCACCTATGCCAGACCCAGACCCATACCCATCTCCTGGTCCAACGGAGTTTCTTCGCCCCCCACCTGCACCTCCGCTATGTCCTCGTACGTGCCTGTGTGTGTGGTGAGAGCTGTGATGGTGATGTTCTCGCGGAAGTGGAAGAGTCGCCGTCGCCGTCGCTGAGGAAGGGTCCAGGAGCGCTCGTTCTCGTTCTCGTTCGAGGGTGACTGAGAGTGCTCGATCACGTTCTCGCTCGAGTGCTCTTTCGTTGTCGCTGACGTTTCCGTCAAAGCTGTTGCCTCTGCTGTTTCCGTATCGACGAGGCATCACAAGACGTTGTTGATTATGTGTAGGCGTGTTTCGAACTTGATGTGGATCCCGGTGCTGTCGTTGGCAGTTGGTCGTTGGTCGTTGGTCGTGGTGATGGTGATGGTGATGGTGATGGTGATGTGGGGTCGGGTGAATGTAATCAAGTAGTTGAAGATATTTTCCGGTGGTGATTGTGGGACGAAGAAGACGAGTGTTTATGATGCGCTCTGCGCTCTCTCCATGCCGAGCCCCGAAGAAGAAACAAGGAGAAGAAGGGAGAGGCAAATGAGATGACAATGGACACATGGTGGTGGTACTCAAATGTGAACCAAGCCCCGTTGCGTCTGTCTATTGTCTATTGTCTATTGACTATTGTGCCCTCTTCTGATCTGATGATTAGATGTATGACGGACCCCTCCATCTGACCCTTTTAACCCCTATCCCCTTGTCTCCTATCCTCCTTGCCTGTCTCACTCCCCCCCCCCCCCTACTATCTCCCCATCCCCCTTTACTGTCCCCGGAAATCGTTGACGACGGACGAAAAGAGAACAGAAGCGAAACGAAAGGAAATAAAAAGTCCAAGTCCTTGAAATGTGAAGAAGCGCGACGAGAACGACGAACGCAGATCACTTCGCTTTGTCCTCTTCTCTTGGAGATTTGTAACTCGGTCGCTTAACTTCGTTGACCGTATCCCCCGCCCCCGCCCCTCGCCCCCTATTTCATGATAGACCTAGGTGTCTTCGTTGTCCCTTCCCGCCTGGCTTCCTTTCCACACTTTTTTCTTTTCATGCAGCTTTTTTTTGAACTCGCAAAGGACCCACCCAATATAAGGGACCAGTAAAGATACAGAATTATCAAGTTAACGAAAATACCGTACCATTCTCTTATCCCATGACGGACCAGATCGATATCGAACTTGACTTGGTCTCTCTTCTGTTTTGCTCTCCGCCTGCTCAACTATAGGTACAGGTATCATCAGCACATTTCTTGTCACGCACGCGTTCCGCTCATACAGATAGCTACCACGCTTATTACACGTATCACACGCTTTCGTTGTTGGTTCAAGGGGAGGGTGGAGAGGAGGGGGGGGGCCAAGGGAACGTTTTGCTGCGTGTGGGTGGGTGGGTAAGTGGGTTCTTTGGGGAAATTAAGCCCGCAAGAGGGACATCTTGTAAGACATGCAAAGCATCAAAAGAGAGCGCCGCGCAAAAAGTTGATTGGTATGCATATATATATATATATATATATACTGGGCCATACTGTCAATTGGTTTCGCCAAGATCTCCTTGAGACCATTACCGGAACCCAATCCTGGTTGCTTGTTGCTTTCATTGTCCTTTTGTTGATATTATAAAGTAAAAGTAAAGGATTATAGTGTGACAATAATAAACGGAAAAGATGAAGCGGGGTGGTGAGACAAAAGTGACTGAACAAGACTCCCCGGACGTTCCTTCCTCAGGGTGAGCCGGAGGGACCCCTCGAAGTAGGTCTTGCGTTCCCGCCTGCGTCAACCAGGCTGATCCTGCTCGAATTGCGTGATAACAGCCCAGGGCAGGAAAGACTATTACTATTACTGCCCTGATCGCCATTCCCAGCAGGCGGGATAAGGACGCTTGAGTCTGAGCTTTGGCGAGGGGACTGTTCAAAGATATTAGAAGGTGGATCGTTCCATCCTCCCCCTACACCGCTGCTGCTTCCGCTTCCGCTGGGCTCGATGGTCGAAAACCCAGGAGTTGTTCGCCGTGCGATTCCACGTAGATTCGTAGATGAAGCTCGAGGTGAAGGGTGAGTGCTATGACTCCGAGGTGTTCTAAGGCCTCCGCCTCCGGAGGAGGGTGTCCGCATACCATAGAGAGATTGGGTCGACGTGCCGTCACCGAGAAGAGATTGGTCATCGGATGTATCGTAGCCGGGAGTGAAGAAGACGGATTGATCGCCTCGAGGTGAAGAGGGAAGAGATAGGCTGGAACTTGTCGCATATGAGGAGATGGAAAGAGGTTCGTGACGGCCACCGCTACCGCCACCGGGAGGTTGTAACTCTTTCAAAGAGACCCCAGCACCAGAACCACTCGGTTCAGTAGAGAATTTTCGAGATCGTGCTCGTGCTTCTTGAGTCGTCGACCATGGACTGATGAATCTCCGAATTATGCTTGACAACCGAACACCAAAAAACTTGATACGACCTGAACTTTTCCCAAACATCTTCCCGTTTCGTCCGCCCGTTTCCACAGTCTGTTCTTCCAATTTGACGTAGTCCTCCGCCGTTCTTGCCCATCCCACATCCGATGGTTTTCTCCGTCTTCCATTCAAAGCCGCCGCAGCTCCTCGAATCAACCATCTCTGTTTCCTCAAAAAGAGATAAACGAACGCCAATAATGTGAAGAAAAGACCTAGGTATGCCCAGGCAGCGTCGACGCCATGTGCAGCCATCTTGCTTTCAAGTGCCGGAAGACCCATCGCATTCGAAACTCGGTCTTTACCGTCCGATAGCGCTGCGGACCATTTGCCGACAATTCCGACAGGTCGACGCTGATACCCATGTGGTTGGACCGCTTTACTCGCTTCAATCACCATCTTGCCAAGCGTCCATGAGATCGCAGTCTCGCCAATCGTGTCCAGGCTCTGAAAATGAGATCGAAGTCCCTTTTCGACCGCTCGACGTTCAGCTTCTTCGTTGGTGTCACCGATGTCGCCACCCGTAAGCGTTTGATTCCCACCATCATCCACAAGACGAGGGATACCAATTCCTTCATGAAGAACGTTGGAGATCCAAGCGCCTTTGAAACACTGCAACTCAAGTCGAGAGCGTTCGATTGCGCTCCCTTGCCAGTGTCCAGACTCTTCAAATACTTGCTCAACGTCTTCCCAGTCTCGAGCACAGAAATCTCTCATTCCTTTTTCCCATTCTGCATAATCCCATACTCCTCCAAGACCAAGAACCTGTTGAGCGGTATACCAGTATTCAGAGATGCCGATGAACCCTCTCTGATCTTCTCGCTGGAAATCAATATGTGGCGTAGGAAGTCCAGCGAACAAGCAATGTGTAGAAGGCGGTGGACAAGGTGTCTCGGATTCGAGCAGAGGTGACAATACCGCCAAGCATTCTGAAAATGAACCTGTACCCAAGAACGGCGGTCGATCTGGACTTTTGGACCCGATAAATAGATTTGCAGGAAGACAAGGATCATGCACAGCATGAGCTCGATCTCCCGAAATGACAGGTGATGGTACAGCCAAGTCGAGGCTACCATCTTCCTCTTGTCTCGTCTTTTGCCATTCGCGGATCTTCATTTCCTCATATTTTTCACGAGCTCGATTCGTTCCGAATCCAAGCCATGATGCTACGAAGACGGGCCAGTCGACGGTTTGGCCGGAAAGTAGGCGAAGTGAAACAGATCGAAGATCGTCCGTCGGGTAGCTGCTATGCTCCAACTCCTTGACTGTCGGAGAGAATGCGATCTGAGTCGAGGCACCACCCATGTCGAGGAAACCAAACGTCGGTGAACGATGACGAGGATCAACGAACGTGGGTGGAATGTCGCCTTCGATCCCAACCGTTTCAGTCTGAAGTGGTGGAAGAGGCAGTAGTAAGGAGTCTCCCGACGTCGATTTCTCCTCTTCTGGTGCGTGTCCAAACCCATCCATCAGATAGTTTACAGCTACCCATCCCCACATTCCTTCCTCCTCTCCCGAGATCACTCGGACACTCTCCCCACAAGGTCCAAGTTCGTTAGCTCCATCTAGTCGAAACGGATAATCTTTCCGTAAGATTTTGCAAGTCGTTTCCAGGATATCGGACCGCTGTTTATTCGGTACCAGTCGCATTCCGGCCGTTGCGAGGATATATATAGGTGTCTCGGCATGTTGGCTTGGTGGTATATGTTGTAATGCATGATCCAATAGTGGACTTAGATATTCACGAAGCGAGCTCGGCGTCTGTGCTGATATTCCCGGTTCTTGTCTCTTGACCCAATCGTCACCCTTGACTCCCTTTTCAACTTTCACCAGCCGTCTCAATGAACGTTCAGTCATCCAATCGAGCTCATCTAATTGTGACGCAGTCGCTCGACCTTTCCCTTTCCTGTCCTTCCATTGCTCTTTGACGTTAGTCACGATTTGTTGGCGCTCGGCTTCGGGATCTAGCCAGCTGTAAATCTGGAGACGCGAGCCAGAAGACCCAGCGTCAACAACAAGCGCATACCGGGTCGAGGTGAGCGTGGAGAGTGAGGGCGCCATCTCTGCTCTATCTCTTCCTTGTCCACTGCGTGTGTTGTTATTCCCAGGAAAATTAGGGGGTGTAGGCGTAGGAGGTGGATAGCAATTAGTCCCTGAGGAAGGTCGCGACCTGATAAATGTTCCGACGAGCGTCTCTTCTATTGTGATTCAGAAGAGAGCTGATCGTGTTGATTCATTTGAGACCCCAAGTGTTAACCGAGGTCAGAACGGGGGAGGGGGGGGGGGGTGGGGTTTCACATAATAAGTTGCTGCTGCGGAAGTGAAACGGGCGGGTTACGTGAGCCGAATCCAAATAAATATCAGCACCGCGGATTACCTAAACGCGTTTAATAAGCGGACGGAAGGTGCCCACCCAATTCGTCGTTCTTGGGGATTGATGGATTTCGAGCACTGGATGGCAGAGTTTCCGATTGTATACGTGTCTTACATATGTACCACATGACGAATGATAGATGCATCAAGGCAACATGTGGAAGCTGGTTGTGACGCAAGTCAGAATCCCGGAATCACCCCAGGGCAGAGACGGTAGGGACAACCCGAAATCAAGTATGAAACCCTTCCATTCATTCCTCTTATCCAGCGATCTCATTGCGGAGTACCACCTACTTCAACCCCTCGTTACTTCTTGCTTCCCTGTCCCAAACCTGCTGCGTGATTTGCAGCAACTTGGATGGCCCTGGCCATTGTGGACCGCACTCTGCCATCCTCAAGCGTGAGGAGACCGGCGATTGTGCATCCCCCGGGAGCTAGATATCGGAGAATAGGTTTGTGAGATATCATGGTCGCGTGCAGATCGCGGAGGGTAGGATAGTGTAAATGTCGATCGTCGTTGTAGTTCCCGAGTATTTAGATCATGGTATATGTCAGCAATCCGGAGACCAAGACGAGTGCATAAGTTGTAGTAGAGCAAAGAATGAGACTGTGAACGGCTCCCACACGGGCAGGCTGACTCACTCGTTACGCTATCCTTCAACTGCGCCGGATGTAAACCAGAGCTCAGCACCATCCTTCCTGTCCCCTGAATAGTCTGTGCGGCCAACTCCAACGCCTCAGCACGGGGAAGACCCATCATTACACCGCCGTCAGCCATAGCCTCCAACACGAGTGCGACGAAGGCTGGCCCAGAACCGGCGAGGGCGGTACAAGCATCGAAGTGTTTTTCGTCGAGGAAACGACAACGTCCACAGGCGGAGAAGATGGAAAGCGTAATCTCACGCTCGAGAGGTTTTGAGGCTGGGAGGTTAGTGACGACTGTCATTCCTTCTCGGATCTGGAGAGCGGGGATGAAGATAGCGGTTGAGATATTTCAGTTGTCTTATCAATACATTGTTCGTGTCAATATGGAGAGCGGATCGAAGAGGCCTGGGGGTCCTGCTGCGCCCTGACTCACCTTGCTTGGCGTGTTCGGCATCGCTCTCACTACAGTCACGTTGTCAGGAACCCACCCCTGCAATTGTTTCAAAGTGACTCCAGCGAGAATACTGATCAAGATCTTTCCATCCAGTGCTTCTGACATTTGGTCCAATCCCAGGATCCCCTCTGCGAGATTTGGTTTACAGCACAGTAGCACGACATCGGACTCTTGCACTGCTTTAACGTTTCCTTCGTCGCCCCATAAAACCTCGACCTGTTCAGCCAGCCCACCGACAGCAGCCCATGTTTTCTTCAACCTCCGAACACTCTCTTGTCGTCCGACTGTGGCGATGAATCGGCTCGGCAGAGCTTGTTCAGAGTGCATCTGCATCGAGCTGGTGGGTGTGTTAGCGCCACTTCCGGGAGCAGGGGTGATAATTCCGTTGGGACCGGCTCGCGCTCGTCCTTCGAGAGAGGCAAGGACGCCGGAGGTGACGGCGATACCCATGGTACCGCAGCCGATGACGGCAAGTGTATAGCCCATTTTGTTGAGGAGCGGAGAGAAGGGGATGAAAGGTAAAGGATACGCCGTGTTTGTTCAAGGATTCTGGCTGGCAAAATGGGAGATAGTGATGACCATGGAAAGATGGGTCTGCTTCCAACATTGCTTTTTGTTTGCCTGAGAAGGATGTTGCCACTTAAAACCCGTGAACAATGGCTAAAGCTTCTGCTGGATGGACTGTGTCCGTTCATCCTGACCTGTGGCATACTCACCGCGCTCGGCTAGGTGTAATGTCACGTGACTGGAATGGTCACCTGTTCATTGATAGGCGAACGGGTTTGGGGGATTATTTGCCGCCGTCTGGAATATATCATCGCATTCTGATAAGGTCCCCTCGTTCTTTGCAGGAGGACGTAGGCCGCTGTGGTCGACCGAGGGAGGGTCTTTTCGGCAGGTATCCCGGTACATGGGGGTTTCCGTCATTGGACCATCAGACAATGGAAGAGAAAGAACTCTACTTCAACACGGAGTTCACCGCAAAGAAGGTGTTGTCCATTCATGACGCTGCTATAAGCATGATGGGGATCAAATTAGCACGACGATGGATGACTTCGGCTTTGGTCATTACATCAAATGTAGATCGTTAAATCTCACTCCATACCCACTTGTTCAGTCAAATCCGTACAGACCTTGCTTTAGGAGCATCAATCCTGGAGGGGTGACATTTACCACACCACCTATGGACCACCTCCTACATCCCAAAGGCCGCCTTCCCCGCCAACACCGCTTGAAAAACTTCTTGGGCGATTGTCTGGGTGGTTCGTGTTGAAAGTGATTCTAGGTTCGTTAGGGAAGAATGATGTCCATCGCTACTGTATACGTATGCCTACGCTGGCTGCCCTTTCCTCCCTTGCCGTGCGGAAAGCATCGCTAATTAGAAAAGGAGATAATATAAGGAGGTGGCGTCTCTCCTGAAGGCTCCGCATCCGATCTTCCCACAAGCTTTCTCACAAAGATCATACGTGAAAGAAGTAAGTACCAAACGAGAACGGATGCCCTCAGAGGATAGAAGGAGAGGGGGGGGGGGGGTTCGGATTTTGTGGGGATGGGACAAGATGCAGAATGGGAGACCAGAGACAGTTGAAGGGGCGTGATTCCAGGGCAAGGTTAGATAAGAGTGGGATGAAAGAAGGGGTTTTTCTGGGCTATAAGCTTCAATTCATCCTGGTTGATTCTGGTATATCCCCATTCTTAACACCCAAGACTTCTCACCTCTATGAGAGGAGGGTTCACAGCGTTGTGATATGTGATGCACCCCACCTGTCTACGTATCCCGTCAGTCAGCTTGCTCCTTCGGTGTGTTCGGATCTCTCGACTCAACCAAATCCCCGAAGACTGTGATTGCCAACGAAAAAATTTCGCCTGGTCAACCCTTCTGACGGTGGATCTGCCAATCACTATCTTCCTTCCTTCTTGCTTGAATTAAAAACCCTCGATGATATAAAATCCAGGGATCAGTCTGACCTATCAGGTTCCAGGCCACCCCACACCCCATACCTCTTTCCGCCACATATTTTGCTCATCAAATCAGGGCCTCCATTCTACGTCCTCGACAAATCGCACCCTTTCCTTTCTTCTATCCCTTAACCTCTCCACCGCCGATATCACTCCTTGTCAACTTGACCGCCATCCGCAGGACTATCTCCGAGGCCACCCCGCTTTCTTACAGCGATTTAATGGCGCTTTCGCTTAATCGTCTCGCCAACATCGCAGCCTGGATCTCATCTGTCTTCTCTTGCTCTTTGAAGCCCTCACAATCCCTCTTTACTCCTTCCTGTTCTTCCCTCTAAATTTATTCTTGCGTTGGCTGACCACTCTTCATTCGCCCATGAACTCCTAAACGACGAGGATACAGCCATGGATTGGTGGCATCTTCGCTCGCCCGGTTGAATGGTTGCCATCCATCTTCGGTAACTCAACCCTTTTCCTTCGGTACCCCTATCTCCTCCCTGACTTGATCGTTGGCACCATGTCGATTTTGAGTGTCGTCTATTGCCATTTCGCGTTGGCGGAAACCCTGGACCCGGCCCAGCATAAGTCACATCACTTGCACGAAGACGAACAACGTACCCAATACAGCCTATTAGATTTGCTGAAGGATAAGACGTGCTTTAGCATGCTCATGCTGATGGGCTATGAGCTCTCAACTTATCTCAGAACTTTCGAGAGGCACTAACTCCCTCTTTAGGTATGCATGTACCCATTTGAAAGTGCGACAACTCGTCTTTATTAGGTTCGAGCTCACCTTCCCACTTTTCTGTACACGGCGCTCCCTCTTGGCGGCCTCGATCAAAATTCTGCATCGATTGGGTATATCCTCGGTCTGTCCGCTCTTCTCGGCATCGCCAGGACCCTGACCATCTTCCCGTGCATTGCCAAGAAGGTCAAAGGACGGCGTGTCTGCGAGCGACTGCCTGTCCCCATGTGGTGGTTTTCCTGATTTTTCCCATCATCTTCGCTGCTCAAACCGCTCCTGACAGCGACGGAAGCTCGACTGATGTGGTGAATTTGTGCTAGTCGAAGGATCAAGCGATCAAGCGAACGTGTCCTCCAACTTATCGGTGACTGTCTGTGTACTATTGATCATTTTGGTCGTAACCAAGACATTCGCCAATTTTTCCCCAGCGTGAGTGGAATGTGTCCTACCGATAAACCAGCTGCCCGTGCCACTCAACGTGCGCCATGTTGTCAGACACTGATGAATCTTTCGTGTTGCTGTTCATGTCTCCCCAACCTACCCCACGAATATACACTAATACTCTGTTGCTCCTTCAATGCGCCCTACAGCCTGATCGACGCCATGGTGATGTCCTCGTTTCCTCATCCATCCGCTGTAGCCTACTCCAACAGCCTGATTGCTATTGGGTGTGGAATTGGACGAGGATTCGGTTGTGTCCTCTTCGGTGCGATCTTTAGCTACTCGGCCAGCGGAGGACCTGTATCGATCCGAAGGAACGCGGTGTGGATCTTCAGCTGCTTAATGACGATAGTTAGCGATTGGGCTTCCTTGCGATTCTCAGAACGTGAGAATGCTCACGGGCCGAGGCCAAAGGGCGGGTTCATAGAAGAAGGCAGAGGAGGGTATGCAGCTGTTGCGAGGAAGGAGGTGGAGCTCAAGGAACGAGAGATGAGGTTATGAGCGGGTCCATCAAACTGTCATTGTAGCAGATGAAACATGGGGGGGGGAAGGGTTTTGCACGTTGAACAATTTACGATCATACCCTATCTACATAATTCGTCAACGATAGTCTGTGATGAGTGGTAAACGTCTAACCTCGATCCTTTGGCTTTCGACAAAATGTCGCAGAGCCTCGGCGCGTGTTCATAGCGACAAGTAATTTCGGTCGCCGGCGCGGTTCTGTACGCGGGGCGGGGCTGGCCCGAAAATCATTTAATGATGACGAACAAGTCAAGGTTGTGAATATTCAAACGATGATACGCGCCAATATCGTTTTACTCTCGGCAGGATATCCACATCATTCATGGCTTGCGTCCCTCAAAAGAAGACGCCTTCATCCGCAATATTGCCTTCCCGTGCATCTTCACCATTTCCAAGACTCGCAAGCCTCCTTTCCCATCTATCCTTCACTGCGTCTGGGTTCCTTTTTGATCCCGTCGAAGGCTGTGCCGACTAATTCTGCCTGTCCTTTGGTATCAACCTCACCCAAGATCGAACACCAATATTCGAGCGGTTGCCAGAGTGCTTAATTGATAAGCCTCTTCGAATGAATAAACCCACGGAATGAAAATAGACTTGTTTGCACCCACGGGTTATTACCTCTCAATCTCGGAAGTAGAGGAGGAATCGACGTCAAGAGGCAGTTGCTGCGGGGTCCCCTCGCACCGGTGTGACGTGGGAGTTAGCAAAAGCTCCGGTGAAAGACGGGGAGAATCCTTACAGCTGATGGTTAATGAAGATGGGCTTGACGCAGCTGCGTCTTCTCCCTTTGGACGGCTTTCGTGTCTTAGACGCATACCCATAAAGCGCCCATCCATACAAAGTCGGAGTCGGTCGTTCCGGATACCACCACATCTACCAATGATCCTTGCAATACTCTGCCTTATACTTGTACCGATATGCTTCGCCCAGATCTCCGAACAATCGGTCGATACCTTTCCATCCGTTGTCACCATGAATGGCACCTCCGAGTACACATACCTCTCCTTCCCGCCCGTGACGTTCCCTAGCCAGATCTACCTCACACTAAATATCCTCACCCTCTCCAACAACTCGGTCATGCCTGAATTCTACTTCTCAAACACAACGACCATCACTGAGCCTACAGCGGCTGATCTGACGAGAAAGAGAACGGCGTTCAGAGATGGAACATCGGGAAACGCAGATCCGATGCAAGGTAATACTTATGCGAATGTCGGCAATAGACAAAGACAACCTGATGTATGGCTCATCAAGACATATGGAGGTTTTGGGAATTGGACTGGATACGTGAAGCAAGGTGCAGTGTTGGGCGTCAACTGGTTCAATGAGACGGGTGAGATTGAGGTGGGCCTGTCCACAACTGGTGAGCCTAAACCCGCCCCTTCCGATCTGCTATGTCCATTCTTGTTCATCTTGTACTTGACTACCAGCTCCAATACACAGAATATCCGCTCTGAAGCCTATGTTGGGCGACACCATCGCTCAACAAAGCCTCGTGCTGTCTCCCGTCCTCGCCAAAGTATATATGACGATCCCCTCATACCCCAATTACACTCTCAAAAGCGCATTCGACGAAGACATCCCCGCTCCAGAGAACTTGCCGAGCATGCGAATCATCCTCGTACCAACACCAGATTCACCGATTAATTTTGGACTGGGAAGATCCCTTAGTGCTGCGCTCCGGGCAGAAGATGCCACAGGTCATATCGCCAATATTTCATCAACACGTACAACATTCATGCGTCATACAGAAGGGTGGAGATGGTCTTACCTGACGTCAGGACTCCAACCATTACAGAACTACACTGCCTGGACAGTCGAGAATGACGATGAGTTACAAGGAAGAGGAACAATATCGGGCCCGATCTTGTTCAGTACCAAAGAATGTGAGACACTTTGTCGTCTGTCCCACCCAATTTATATCCATAGTGACTGACCAAAGGCGATTGCTCGTAATTTTTTGCGCAGCGGATTTTCCTTGTCCGTTGGCTTGGAATATTCCCATCTGCCCAAACATCGCGTATGCGGCTGCTCTTGATCCGGTCCCTGGATCAACCTCTCAATCGATCAACTCGCTCCCTTCTGGTCTTCAGGATACTATTCACTCCTCTCTCAACGCATTCTCCACGTCCCTCCTTACCACCGCTTGTGGCCGCGATCTGTACTCCCCGATCTCGACTTGCGAGGACTGCTTTTATGAGTACCGCGACTGGCTCTGCCGGACTGTCATTCCCAGGTGTGCATCAATGTCAAATGCTACTACCAGTCAGGCTACCATCATGCCGAAGACAGTTCAAAGGACACCTGAAACACCCAGATCGAAATGGTCATCGATCCCCTCTTTCACATATAACGAGCTCTTACCATGTCTCGGCACCTGCAGGAGAGTCGAACGGACATGTCCCGTGTTTCTGACGATTAGATGTCCTGTACGAGGGGTCACCGCCAACGCCAGCTACGCTTACTATGGCGATGCAGATGTTGCTGGGTCTTTCGAGGGAGAAGAAGATGATGGGATCGACGCCTGGGGAAATAGATGGTGCAACGGCGGGCCAGATCCAAGACCATCAGAGGTTACATGGGCTTGATTTGTGTATGTAGCAGCAACTGTTGATTTTGAAGACCACTGAAGCATAATGAAAGGATGTCATCGTCGTCATGCGGCAATCCAGTACCTTTGTTTTATTACAGGGAGAGTTGAAAAGAGATTGATTGTTCTACAGATTTTATGGACGTCCCCATAAGAAAAAGGAAAGAGAAGAAAAAGATAATTCTAAGAACGTAGGGAAACAGCGCGTAAGTGAATATTTGTTTGGTTGTTTTTTTTCTTCGTGTTTTTCGTCCTCAGCTTGGAAGGGCTGTTCGTGAATTGCCATTTAAAGAATGTTCTGCTGAGACGCAGCAAGCAATAGTCCGTATTGAGTAGTCGTAAATAAGTTTGCGTGAGCGGTTCATAGGATCGCGTCCTGATGTCGTCGAATCAGATATGGTATCGGAGTCGGTATCTCTTCGCTTGCCTACAAAACACCACCGAAAGGCGCCGATTTCGGGGTCAAGTCCAAAACGTGGTGGAATACGATGGGAAGAACAATGAGGAGGACAAAGATGCCCTGGATCAAGAAGTAGATGAATGAGTATTGCCAGACGATCTTGTTCCTTGCCTTTCGCTGTTTGATCGAGTAGATTGGCGGTCGGATCTGTCGGCTTGGTCTCAGCCAGAACAACATCATCGAGTGGACGGTATCCATGTAAGGGATCAAGCACGGAGGCGTGAGGACGAACAGCAAGGCGTGGCAAGCGACAAAGTCGGCCGAGAAGAGACCCATCTCGATGATCTTGACGACGAATTCTCGCGCCGGTTGACTGAGGACGTGAGAGCCAAGGCCTCGGTTGAACCAAACACCGGTCCACCACGCTCGGTTCGTCTCGTCGTGCTTGAATTCTCGGGAGAGGAAGACGGCGATGGCTACCTTGAAGATAGCCCGCTGGATCATCATCACCGCAATGATACCGATGACAGTGTGTGCAGCATTCCACAGTTCCAAGTACCAAAGGAACTCGAAGAAGGCGATCAAGCCGACGACAGCTCCCATGTGCGCAATAGCTGCCATGACGGCACCGAATTGATTGGTGTGCCCATTCAGCTGTAAAAGAAAAGAAGAAATCAGTTTTCCGTGTCAAAGGGGGAAATCGAACATAAATACTCACGCAAGGTCCCAAGAACAGAGAAACCAAGAAGAGGATAATCAAAAGCGCAATGTTCCAGACGATCGGACCCAAAGAGATGACCGCGAGTCGGAGCAAACCAGGCTGCGTTGTTCCTTCCACTTCGAAGGACTTGACAAACAAGTATGCGATAGCAAAGATGATTGCCAACATGATTGGCGTGATGATTTCGGATAGGAAAACCGCTCGCCATCCAGCTCGAGGAACATCCGAAGACAGTTTCTCAGAAGGCAACCCCAATCTCTTCCGCTTGAAACCAGTGACTCGGGTTCTTGACAATCGGCAGTAACCCACCCATGAGTTGGCATGAGTTCGCGAGTTACCACGAGACATCCATCTGAGGAATTCTCGGTAATCGACGATGAAGTCGGTGTACGAGAATTGATGGGGGTTGAAGAGGAACGGCGAGATGCACAAACCGAGTACGGAAATCCAGAAGTAGATGTAGTAGAACGTCCATACCGTCAGAGTGATGAACAAGAGGAGCAACAGAGTCCTAATACCGAGATAGATCGACGGTCCGGCGAATCGCGAGTAAAGGATAGAGAACGAAATTCGGGTCGTAGCGAAACCTCGACCGGTGGCAATGTATCGAGCACCACCAAAGGTCAAATTGCTGAGAATCGAGTGAGTATAGATCTGGGTAGAGAACACCTCAAAGACTGGGGAAAGCGACAAGAAGTGTTTCGCGAGTCGAATGATAGCCCGGCCAGCTCCTCGTTCCGTCAACTCTTGTAAGAATAGAGGCATGAAAGCGATCATGAAGACAATGAAAATCGAAATGACACATCGCTCAATCCACTTGAAGATGGGGACGAGGTTGTAGCAACCAGATTGATTCGGGAGGATGTCGCCGGACTTGTTGTACTGGCAGACCTTCAACTGGTAATTGAGCGTGCCGAGGTAGACCAGCACGACCATGAACAACTGAACGGACAAGATGACGAGGATGTTGTTGATGTGGAAACCGGGGTGACCGTAATAGAAAGTCAAGAATCGATCCATAGGCAGTTGCGTTCCGAGGTAGTAATACTCCCGAGAGAGCATCTGTTCACCCATACCAGTACCGATCTTCGTTTGGAAGTTCAAAATGGTGCCGAAACCCAAATCTCGACCTTTACCACACTGGTAGTATTCCGAGTGCTTGATGCGACCTCCTCGACCGACAGCAGTCATACCGGCAAAAATATCCTCGTTTAAGTGCAAACCCTTCTGTGCTTTTGACACACCACCTCGAGTAGTCATGAAAATACCGTTGAGGAAATCCGGGTGACCGTAATGTAACTTTCCACCAATCCACGAGAGTGATCGAGCAGCAAGAGTACCGAATGTCTGTTCCTTACCGGCAGCAACGTCACCGAGGATACCAATGTTCTCTGAGAAAATGTACTCTCGTGCACCAAGAATAGCGACCGGCGCCTTAGTGAACTCGGCATGACCCCACTGAGCGTACGGCGACTGACTGGACGTGTTAAACTCCTCGAATTCCGCCAAGACATTCCGGATCTTGAGGCACTCTTCGAGGTAGTTGTCCTGATTGGCGTCGATAAGCTGCAGATATTCACCTCGGTAGAAGACAATTGCATGATTCTGGTTGTCGGACTTTCCGTCACCGAGAATAGGGTTACCGGGGAGTTCGATTCTAAATTTGGGCCTTCGTCGACCGTTGGGCAAGACTTCGGAGTGACCGTCAATAAGAGCGGAGAAGATCCTGGCTTCGCCGCCCTCCTTTCGTGCGGGTTCTTCATCAAGGTAAGCGATCTGGAGGTCAGGGTAAGCTCGGAGCAAGAACTCGGCGTTCTCATGCTCATCCTTGTTAAACTTGGAGTACCTCTGCATGGACACAACAAACTTAAACTTCCGTCGGGACATCCTTTCAAGCTCTCGCTCCAATTTGTCAGTGTTACCACCAAAGAGCTGAACAACCTCCGGGTTTTCGACTCGGTAGAGAAGCTTGATAGCCTTAGAGTAGTTCATGAAACCAGAGACAGTTCGGTAGAGAGTCTGAGCACGGAGAGACGCCCAAATTCGAGTTCGCAAGGTGTATTCCGGAGACGAAGACTTGAAACCAACGGTGTAGAACGGAATATCATCGGTCTGCTTGGCGTCTCCCTTTTCGTCGGACCCGCCAAATGGATTCTGGCCAGCAAACATCTGGGATTCCTCTGCCAAGATTTTGGTGTCTTTGACAAAGTTCTCCCATTCGAGCGGGTGGAGCTGCTTGAGGTATTCCAAAAGGGTGACTCGAGTGTTCTGATCCTCTTCTCGGATAATTTCTCGGAGAGAAAGCAAGATCTTCTCGGAGTAGTGAGGGACAAGGACGGTGAATGTGGGCATAGCGTCAACAGGGATCGGTTCAGGCAAGGCGGTGGTGAGTGACTGAGCAAAGAACGAGATTCGTCGCTCGGCCTCGGAACCACGAGGGAAGAACTCGAGTTTGGAGGCTCCCTTCTGTCCCTGAGAGATGAAGAAAGCAGGAGCTCGAAGCGTGCGCTTGCCCTCGTTGTCGGAAGGAACCTGGTGGTAGAGCAACTTCTGGACGTGGTCGATCGAAAGGAGGTGCTCTCGGTACATAGAGATGATGATGGCGTTCCAGACTTGCGATACAAGAACCTTGGGCTTGTACTTGACTTCCATTTCTCCGGTGGCGAGGATCTTTGCGTAAATTCGCTTCGGCAATCGCATGAAGATATCTTTCCAAGGGGTCCAGATGGACATTCCTAGGGCGAATGATCGACCGATAGAGAGCACCGTGTTCCAGATAACGTACCATAGGAAAGTGTCCAAGAAGAAGAGACAGAGATCCATGCAGAACATGAATGTCAAAGCGAATGCGGCTTGATTCCGGCAGAGACCGGCACCAAAGACTTTATCTCTACAGTTCTGGACCTTCATGCCTGTCATGACCCTAATTGGGTCTCGGAAGGACAAGGTCAAGAAGAAGTAAGACTCGGTCAACTTGCATCCGAAAATGAGACACCAGAGGATGATGGAAGCGGCTCGAGCGCTTCCTCTGAGTGCAGGGTAAGATGCAGTGAATGTTTGATTGGCGAGATATTTGCGGTTTTTACCGGCGACTCGGTCGCCAAACATACGACCAGACGGCAAGATCGAGAACATGGCGGTGGCTGTGATCGACAAGGCGAATTGGACAGCGCCGAGGATGTAGGCCGTGTTGGATGTTTGATCGTAAGCGCCAATGTAAACTGAAGGTCCACCGGTGATACCAAGGATGATGAGCAAGAAGATCAGACGTCGGGTGAGATGGCTGGTGTTATTCCATGTCGTGGGAATGTAAGAAAACTCGGCGATGGTAGCTGCGATCATGATGAGGGTTGCGACGGCACCTCCGAGAGCAGACATGGAGAATTGCATCGCCTTGGTTGCGGTAGTGGAGTTGGCCTGAGCATAAATGGACGGAGCGTTCCAAGCGGTGTAGAACCAGAAGACAGAGATATGGAGAACCCAGATACGATTGAAGTTGACGAGCAAGTGGAAGAAGGATCGTTTTTCGAGGTACGTCTTGAAGAAGGCGCGAGACCAATCGATTTTGTCAAACTTCATGAATCGAGCAGCCGGGGGAATATCCACAAGACGGGTCTTGTCAGCGAGGGTGATTCGGGCAATACCTTCGGGGTACCAGAAGAGCTGATTGACGTCGTCGTAACCGATGATTTCGTCGTGATCTTTTTCTCGTCGGAGGAACTTGCCTTCGACGACTTCATAACCTTGATCTCGCAAGAATCGGTAAAGCGGTTTAATGACCGTTCGAAGATAGAGACCCTCCGGGACGGGTTCCATTCGGTTCTGACATTCGGGTGATCGATAGTAGTCATCGGCACACTTGAAGATGAAGCAGAGGCACTCGGGTACGAAACGAACTTGAGCGGCTTCACCCCAACAGAGAAGGTAGAGTGCGACCTGTCTCAATCGATCATATTGCGACATGTTATTCATGGCCGTTCTCCACCGAGTGATAGCTGAGTCGAGAGACTTCTGAGATGCGGTGAGGGGCTTCTTCTTCTTGCCGGTAACTGACTTGACTCGTGAAAGACCCGGGTTTTGAGCGGATCCAATGGCGTCATCGAGATCGAGCTGAGCGGCGAAATACCATTTTCGATAGTTGGCATGTTGACCACCAATGTAATCGGCGTGAAGGGTCAACAACGCTTGGTTAGGCGACATTCGAGACGCTCTCGAATCCAACTGAATCATCAGGAAATCGAAAACGTTTCGACAAGAATCCTTTTGGAAACCAAACTTGTTGGCGAGATCAATGAGAACGTCCTCGATCTCCTCTTTCGAGAGCGGGATCTGAGCTTCTTGAGTCCAAGCTGGGTAAGGTTCCCTTGCTCGATGACCATCTCGACTTCCATCAGTGAAAGTAGGAGTTGATGACCGGGAAGGGAGGTTACCTTGTTGTCCACTGTTCTGGCTGTAAGACTGTTGTTCTGACCATCCAGACTCGCTCGCCCAGGTCTCTCGACCCATACCACCACCTTCGTATCGTTCGTCCATCTCGGGTTGGGGGTCGTAGATCGGGCCGGGAGGACCAGCTGGGTAGCCGCCCTGCTGAGAGGGTTGGGCGTATTGACCCTGGGGAGGGTTAAAGGGGTCTTGAGGTGGCATGTTGGTTTAAAGACGGTGTTGGTATAAGGAAAAAGGAAAAAGGAACAAGGGATAAAGTAAACGAGAGAAAAGGGAAGAAAAACCGAGATGTGGGAGAAAAAAAGTTTTTTAAAATGTCCGTTGTATAGAATAAGTCAGACGCCTTGATGAAGATCGTCAAAGTCGAGACGATGTTGCGTTCTGTTGTAGGCGAATCCAGAGCGTGAGCAGAAATCATATAGAACAGGGGCGTATCCGTGCAGTGTCGGTATGAGTCGTAGGGATGTGAGAAGGGGTTGACAGGAGTGGGTGGATCGCAGATGGCAAACAGCCCGAGAAAAACAAAGAAGAGAAATGGGCGCCGAAAATCATATACGCAGTAGACAGGGAAGCCCGGTTGGTCGAAGAGAAATGTCGCGAATGGAGAACGACAACGAAACGATACGTTGGAGGACGGTAGGAGGAAGGTCGGCGAGTGGGGAGATATATTCAAGATTTCCGAGAAAAGACGATGAGCAACATTGTTGTTGGCAAAAGAGGTTAACAAGATGTAAGAAGATGAGAAGGGTCAGCTGGGCTGTTCGACGGCCAAAAGAGGCTGTTTTAGGAAGCAAGAACGGAGGGGGCGTAAACTGACCTCCTCAAACACACTCTCGTAACTGGAAAGCTGAACTCCCACCGAACCTCCTATTCGACCTTGTATTGGTGGTGTGGAAAGAGAGCTGGCCACAACGTCAGAACCGCGAACGCGTAGTGTTGCTGTCTGCAACAAGTGTCTCACTTTCTTGCTGCTGTTTTCAGCGTGAGGAAAGTCGGTTGTCGTTCCAAGTTGAAGTAGAAATCCTCTATCCCACGTTTTCGATTGAGGGGGAAGAAACGTTTCAAGTTGGATGTGTCGTGAGGAAAGAGAGTATCACCGGGTTTTCGTTCTCTTTGGTCTCTCGACTTCCCTGTTTTTTCTCCTTTGTGTCGTGGAACAGGCCTGGCCGATGGGACGCGCGCGCTGTGTACCAAAGGGGATGAGGAAAAAGGAGCAAGAAAAGAAAGAAGAGAAGGAGGGAGAGAACGACCAGAGAGGGGAAGAGGATGGTTGGTCAAAGGAATGTTGGACAGGGAAAGAGGATATCTGAGTGATGGTGCATCGAGGTAAACGGGGATGGTGGGATGGGATATGCATGACATGACGCCTGAAGCACGGTTCAAAGTTCAATTGTGTCAATCAGGTTGGGCAGGGAGGGAGGGGGGGGGGGGGCAAACGGATAATAGCCCTTGCCGTCGTCTCTCCTGTCTCTGTGTTCCCTCCCCCCTTCCCTGCTGTTGCTGCTACTCCTTCCTGTTGCTTCGGCCCCCCAAGTGCTTTTTAAGAAAATGTGTGTTTTGCCTTAGCGTGTCAGTCCGTGGCTGTCCGTTTCCTCTGGCTCCCCCCCCCCCCTCCCCCTTTTTCTTTCCTCTCTCCTCCCCCCCCCCCTCCCTCCCCCCCCCCCCCCTCCCCCCT
>JANGFI010001760.1:0-29702 GCA_025758705.1 Goffeauzyma gilvescens
TCCCCCCCTCTTTGCCCCGCGCGTCCCGCCGTCACCGGCCCGATGCAGCCGCACTTTCCACCCCACCCCCCGCCTCCCCCAGTAACCCCCCCACCGGTTCCAACCAAGTGACCCCATTCTTCCAATCAGATTGTAAGCATCCCCTATTTCCCCTTTCCTGACTTGGCCGGCGACTTATGGTAGGATGTGAGGAGGAGAAGGACATGGGTTCTTGTTTAATATCCCAAGCACATGAGTTTCCTCAAGTTCATCACCGAATCCATCTGCATCGTTTTAGTAATTGTCGGATTAGTGGCAGTGGTTTCAGTCTCCACGCTTGGCATCGTCGTTCTCGGCATTTCTCATACCCGTCTAATCAAACGTCGTTCCGCCTTCCTTACTCCGGGACACATCTGCTCGCTTCGTCGTCGGTTCACGGTTCCTCAGGTTATTGGGTTATTAGGTTATTAGGTTAGCAGGTCATCATTGAACTTTCGTCAAATTCCCAGTCCAGGTCGTCCGACATCGGTCATCGATCATCTGTTCAATTTTCCCGTTCCTGACGGACCTCATTAGCGATTGAATTGAACAAGACCCCGTCTGATCGAGAGTGTTGCACCTTATCACGCACAGACCTTTCCTTGGGGTTTAGTGTTCCCGTATTTCTTCGATTCTTTCACTCTCAAGGTTGCTCTTGCCGACTGCCGAGTTATCCCCAACACGCATCGTGCGCCCCGCGATGAAGCTCTCACCAACCAACACGACCTCGACGTTGACGTCTGCCGCGACGTCATGGGCGACAATGACTGCACCAGGATCATTACCACCACCAGCATCAGGGCGTCAAATCATATCAACAACATCAATACCAACAACATCAACATCATCGACAGCATCAGCGCCGACAACAAGTTCGTCGTCCGATCCCATCTCTGCCTTCGACGCCGCCGCTGCTAAGAGAAAAAAACAATCCCAATCCTGTGATGCCTGTCGAGTCCGGAAAGTGAAATGTGAGGAAGGTGATCCGCCAACGGCCGCGGGTTTGACGTCGGCAGAAGGAGACCATCAAGGGAGGGCAAGGTGTAAACATTGTTTGGCATTAGGTCTGGAATGTACATATGAGTATGTGCCACGCAAAAGAGGGCCACCGAATCTGTGAGTGATCTATATCAGTCGAGAGGGCGGGGAGATAGGGATGATTGCTGCTGAGACGGATAAGGACGGGTCGAGCCGAGGCAAGGGAACAAGTATGAGGGTAGAAGCAGGGCGGAAATCATCTCGATGTCAGCGTCCACTGACCCAAATTTCTTTTGCATCACCTCGTACGCCGCGTCAACAGTTATCTCAAGCGTCTCCAAGAAGCCAAAGCGTCTGGTGAGCCCAATCCGACCGACGTCATAGGATCTGGTCCACTATCC
This sequence comes from Goffeauzyma gilvescens, assembly GCA_025758705.1. Lineage (NCBI taxonomy): Eukaryota > Fungi > Basidiomycota > Tremellomycetes > Filobasidiales > Filobasidiaceae > Goffeauzyma > Goffeauzyma gilvescens. Next base: position 1,398 of record JANGFI010001760.1, read on the forward strand.
AACCCGTCGTCGGGCACCTTGTCCCGCCGCTACACTGTCTCCGGTGGACTTGCGCAACCGCTCGGGTTGGCCACACCCGGTCTGGAATCATTGGTTTCGTCTCCCGTACGTCGACCGAAGATGGCTCCGAAATCTGCCTCGGCTCGTGAGGGTATGAATGGGAAAAAGGATAAACTTTCTAAATCGGTGCCAATTGAGGAGGAACAACAACAACAGCAGCAACGACAGCGGTATTACGTCGATGTTGAGGAGGCTATTCATGAGAGGTTTGGAGATAACCTGGGTGTTGGACAGGGACATGGGCAGGAAGTAGATTACGAGTTCGATTACGCCGACCGATCTAATACCAGTTTCGTAAGGAGTCACGATGGAGGTCACGAAAAAGACGGAAGCATTGGTGTGGGTGTGGGCGTACGCTCAGGCCCCATTAAATTGGACGAGATGATTCGCCGAGGTCCATCGGCGACAAATCATAGTCATTCGTACGGTCGGTCGACCATGGGGGACGGACACGAATATGGGAATGAAATCGGAATAGTTCCGTCGTCAGTGGGGACTTCGGGTAGCGGTGATGGCTATACCGACTCTTTGGACGCGTACGGCATGTCGAACTTGCAACATCAGAATCAGAATCAAAATCAAGCCCAAAGGAGCGGTTCAAGTTCCAACTTCTCACATATGAATACCAACAATAACACGCACACAAACACCAACCAAGATCTACACCTTGCAGTCGGACGCACTAACTACCCAGTATCTACACCTTCACTCGAACTTATACCCACATTAGCACCATTGCCGCCACCGGGGTCAGCGCCTACCCGAGCATCGGGAGATCTCAGCCAATCCGGGTCTACCGGGTCCGCATCCGTCAACCACCACCGACCAAGATCTGCGATCTCTCCTGTTCAGACAGGCTTGGCCTATTTTACCAGTCCAAGTGACGCTGGATCAGCTGAGATCGTCATACCGTCTATCTCAAGCCGGGCCTATGGAGCGGATTCGGCTGCTTCAAGTAATCATATATCGAACCCGATGCCTTCTTATGACTTGACGTCAGAAACGATCGGAAACGTCGGAGCATCTGCTCAGTACATTAACAATCACACAGCCGCCTACGGGCGCTTATCGTCACCGATCTCCAATTTGTTGAACCCCGATCGATACACAATCCCCCGACCGATCCATAATCATTTCCACAACCCTCTCGATGCGATCTTGCCAAGACCGCTCCTCATCCTGATTATAAATCTCTTCTTCGACTACATATACCCGTTAACACCTTGTCTTCATAAACCGACGTTCTTGCAGGACTTGATGTCGAGGAGAGAGGAGCAACCGGGAGAAGAAGAATGGACAGCGCTCGTGCTCGCAACGGTCATGAGCACTCTGGTTCAGGTCCCGAGAGCGTTCGTACCGTTGACGAGAAAGGAAGTGAGAGAGTTGGCGGCGAGATGTCACCGAGAAACAAGAAAATGGTCCCTCAATGGATACAAGGAGGCAACTGTTAATACCGGTGAGTGACTGGTCCGCCTCCAGGAAAGATTTCGGTAAACGGCGTCTAATACTCCCGCCCGTGTTGCTCCCCATCTGCCTTAGTCATCATCCGTTATTTTGACACCGTTTACAATTATGTTCGAGGGGAGGTGATAACTTGCCATACTTCGCTCTGCGAAGGTCAAGCTCTTGCCACTGTCTTGAGACTCCACGAAGAAGAGAGCTACGTGTTCCTGAGTAAGGCGAAAAGATTTCTTCCTTGTAGCGGAAACAGTCTGCAACCACACGCAACTAACTTTTCCCGCATTACGCAGATCCAATTGAGAGGGAAATACGACGTCGCATCTTCTTCTTGATGTTTGGAGCCGATAAGTCTGAAGCCACCTTATCCGGACGACCGATCCGTATGCGAGAAGAAGATTGTTACTCTCTGCGACTCCCAGAGGAGGTCGATGACGATTACATAACAGAGACAAGATATCTACCGCAACCAGCTGGAGTCGCTTCGATCATCACTGGGTTCAATGCCAGCACACGAATACACTGCCGTAAGTTTTCCCACGCATACCTCACGGGACTTCGATAAACCCTCCTATACTAATCGCTTTCGCAATCTTTCACAGATGTTGGCCGACTGACGACTAAACACCGCGAGGACAAGCGAGATCCGCCCAAAGGCGCCCGTCTCGACCAGCGTCTCGAAGAAATCAACCGAATGCTACATGAAGTCATGTCCGTCATGACAGATTGCCCTCCTGCACTTCGACTCAAGTCTGGTCTTGACTCGAGAGTGCAGAGTCCAGCAGGGGGATGGGACGCCGAAGCATCTGCCAAGCTCCAAGAGTTCTTTTTTGACCCGACTGCTAGTCGAGAAGTAGCCAAGGACGCATTTTTGGTACAACAGGGCAATATTTATGTCAATCAGGTGAGTCAATTGTCGGACCTACGACTAATACTGTAGGAGGCCAAGACAACTAATCATCCTCGACTTCACAGCAACTCGCTCGCTTCGTGCTCCTGCAATATCGGAATGACTTGCTCACTCTGAAAGCCAACGAGGCAGATGAAGCTCATCATGGTGGAAAGTCAGAACACTTTTGGAACGGAGATCCACCACCGGGTGGAAGTTCCAAGGAATTCGGAAAAGACCACGTGGCAATTGACAAAGAAAGCTTGTTTTACGACCTTTTGACGGTTTTGCATAGGTGAGGGAGGATTGCCGACTTGATTCATACACCGACTCATACTGACTCGTGGTGTTTCCATTTCACAGCATTCCCATTCAATGCATCGCCGTCAATGGCCCTAGCTTGGTAAATGCGGTTCGATATGTCGCATCGGCGTTGCTGGATACGGTCCAAGGCAAGACGGTACGAGCTGACTCTACTTCGAGCGGTCACACCGAGATGTCTGCAAGTGTCCTACGAGCTCAAGGGTACCTGATAGATTTCCTGAGTATTCTGTCGGAAATCGAGAAAAAGTATCAGCTGGATGACGATCATCCTGCAGGGGACATGTGAATGACTTTCGTATGACAGGGGTTTTCGCCAGATGCATAATATCATGTTCGGACTGAGGAATCTATTGAACAACGCCGGTGCTTGGTCTTGCCTCATACCCAGGCCGCGGTGTGTAACCAGTGTATCGGTATATCCATCAAGTCGCGCCGCGCCGTCCGTGGGCACCGGGGGTATTCCCAGCATTCGCGACGCGCTGACGCCCCATCTTCCCTTTCCCCCTTCCCACCGGGCCCAAAACAAGCGCGACGAGACGAAGGATTCTCATTCAGGATGAAATCACTTTGGTCAACGTCTTCATGACATTGTTGAGTTGATTGTCTTAAATGATACAACCTTCTATCGGTGTATCGGTTCTCACTCCAGCAGCAAGTCACTGTCTTCTTTTCGTGAGGGGAATCAGTACAGACGTCCGAGGTCATCGGATAGACGATGTCATCATCTCATAGACATTTGGACGTTGTCTAAATCAAACCTTCTAGCATCTGTCCCCCTCCCTCATCTTTCCCCCTTCGAATAGTCAACTTGATATAATTTAACACACAGACCCACGATGACCTTCCGAACATCGACGTCACCCCATGGATCGCTCTCCTCGTCCACTTCCCCCGATACCTTTGGTCCTTCTTCGACGCCATCTCCACCTATTCCACATGCCCCAGAGAAAGGAAAGACCTCTTGGCTTTCTCGAAGGCGAATATCCTCCCGATCAAAGGTTTATTCTCAAAAATCATTACCACTCAATCGCTCTCCCTCACTCACATCCCCATCAAGTCACTCCCCCTCCCTCAGCTCGTCGTCGGCATCTCCTAGACAGTCTCCAAGAGCACTTTCTGTACAGCCAAACGAGATCACACCCCGGGATCCCAGTCCACAACCGGAAGCAAATACAAATTTGATACCCCATATTGTAGACATCTACAATTCAACTGGTTCCAGCACAGAATACAATGTCACTGGGTATGAAGGACGCGTCATAGGAAAAGGCTCCCCACACAAGCAGATTGGACTTGGACTCTCAGTGGATCAAAACATAGAGAATTCCGAGCAAAATTCACTTTCTTTGCCAAATGACAATCATCTTCACGACCATGGTCATAGTCGCACTCGCAATGTCGCTGATTCGTCATCTATCTCATCGAAGGTGTCAACCGGTTCGAGTCAATCATATCTCCACTCGGACTCGTCCACTTCAACCACGAAGCTCGCCGATCCCAATCCGTCTGTTTCAACTCTAGGTTCAGATTCGCTACTGAACGGTGGCATGGGTGAAGACATATCAAGAACGCCGACCACAAGTCATCGGCAGCTTACCTCTTTGGACGGAGATTTCCCTCGGAATTCTGATTACGGAGCTCGTCATGCCCGAATGGGTGGTCCGGAACACTCGACGAGAGATCTCTTGAGTGGAGCTTCTGGATCCAATGGATTGGGGGTTTCCTTGACGAACATGCGGAGCAGCGAAGAGCCTATCAGTGAGCAGTCAAATCTGCTGAGAAGTGTGGGCAAGCCTGGAGCAGATATTGTGAACGGAAGTCGCATATCCTATCGGACAACTCCATCACCCTCAGCCTACCGAGTGAGAACAACCCCAAGCTACAAGGAAGCATCCGGAGGGTCTTCAAATAGTGCCAGATCACGACGAGAGCTCCCTATTGAGTTTCGGCATCAAGCGTCGCCATCGCGACAGACGTTTTACAAACCTGTCTCCCAATTCGAAGCCACCCGACAACACGTCGTTGACCTTCCTGAACGGGTAGCGAGCGTCGCGTCCAATTACTTGCCATCGAACTATGACCCGGAACTTGTCCTCAAGCCTCATCAGACTCATCAACATGGCGGGGGTCATCGATCTACATACTCTTCCTCGATCGCAGGTTCAGCCATAGGGTCTGTCTATGGACATGGGCTCGGTACTGGTGGCGATGACCGCTCCGACATCGGCTCAATTGTGTCACGGGCATCCAGGTTTAGAACCTCATTTCATCAGGCACCAAATTCGTCGGGAGTCTCTGACATATCTCGCACTCGAAGTATACGCTTGAGCGGACAGTTTGCCCGCTGCACACCTAATTCGAGCTACGACTTGGATGATGGGCAGCATCATCAGCATCACCAGAACAAAGTTCGACATAGCAGTGGATCAAGCATGTCAACTGCTCGAAATGAGATTATTAGTGCAGGAACGGGCACATTGAATCGATCTAGCCATAGTCATCTCGGCCGTGCGAACCGCTTTGACGGTCTTACAAGATCGCAGAGCGTGTACGGCGATCCGTCGGGGTGGGAAGGAGGATCCAGCGCCATAGATTCGATAAGAAGCCGTCACACGAGCTTAGCCTCTAGTAGGAGTATCGCTGGGGACATGTCTTCCCTGTTGCATTCCCGGGTATCTGGAGCAGTGGGAACCACGACGGAAGACGAGAGAGCTGAGAGTAGGAGACGTCGAGCTGAATTGCTCGCGCAAATAAGTGGGACAGTTGGTGTATCTCCAGCGAGGGGTAATCATGCCAATGGAGGATTAAGAGATCGTTTCTTGTTTTCCGAGCCGAGACCGTCTAGCTCGGCGAGCACGATTGGGATCGAAAAGTACCTTCCCAACGGAGGCTATCCGACTCTATCGACTTCCGGGGGTCAAACATGGACTCGTGATGAACATCAGCAAGAGCCCAAAACCGCACCTGCTCAACTGAGACTTCATCGACAGAGTCTTATACTAAACCGGCATTTACCTGATGCTTTCCCAGAATCTCCGCTTGCTCGCCAAAGAGCATCGTCTCGAATGAGTCTTGTCAGTCCTTCACCTTTGACAAATGCTCGAGGAGACGGTGCATACTCTCCGGTTGGTTCGACGATAACGACGACCAATGACGGCACTCCCTCTCGAGTTAGCCTGAACCGACTCTTGGCTTCACTTCGTCAAGCATCAAGCAAAGGCTCTCAATCTATGATTCAAGCGGCCATGAGCTTCTTAGAGGTCTTGCCCGCCGACCCCGACTCCGCGGCCCTTCGTGCAAATGCCCAACAGATTGTCTCAAAGGCTGACAAGGTTCAATCGAGGTTAGGAGCACTCAAAGAACTCGTCACGAACACGAGTGTTGAATGTGAAATCTCTAATCCGGAAAATGCACAAGCTGCTGCCATCTCAGGATGCGAGGAAATGATCGTGATCCTGCGAGAGGCACTGAGGGAGAGTGATGAGCACATTACACGGATGACAGAGTTGTTCTCTGCGCTCTCGGAACTCGTTCAAGGACACGAAAAGAACGAAACGAGAAGTCAGCGAGGAACATCGTCCAGCGAGGGTGCCGAGGATCTTGCTCGCAGACTAGGAGGTCTCAACATCGGGCCTATAGCACCGTACACTCCCGCCAATGCCCCCAAAGGCTCGACATCAATTCGACAGGGGATGTTCACCCCAGAGCGCTCACAGAAGAGAGTGACACTAGATGATGCCAGTTCTTCTTCTGGTGGATCGTCTGTCCCGCCCAAAAACCAGAGATCAGGTCCATTTGGAGGAGCGAATTGTCAGATTACGCCTGGAAGATTTGTCATCAGCCAGAACAGACGGTCACCTCTGAAAGCCACGACGATTTTGACTCTATCTGGAGACGAAATCACGCGACAGGAACAGCATCAGGGATCCAACATCGCGGACAACGGTCCACTTCATACCGAAGAAGAAAACTCTCCCGTACCTCAAACTATTCAACGTCGAAGATCCAACGCATCGACAATCGGGCCTGTTTCTTCCCCCGGATTCTTCCGAGGAATCTCCTCTACAGGTGGACCGACGACTGCGGTCTCGCAAGTGCATGCAAGTGTCATGGAAGGGTCGCCCACGGAGGAAGAGTTCGATTCGCAGTCACATCGACCATCATCCCCACAACCACGTCGAACGCAACATCAACAACGACAGCAGCAGAAGACGACAATCGACCTTGAACAGTGGTCATCCCATTCAGACAGTCATCAAACCTCTGACGCGGTTGAGAAGGATTCACAAGAGGATTCCAGAACCTCAAGAAGGTTTTCAGGGTCCTCAATGATGAGAGCGGCATATGATAGTCTATCTTCTGTTGGAAAGGGTCCTCGCTGAGGTTATAGAAAATGGCATGATCTTTCCCTTCTACCTTTCAGCGTTTGACGTCATGGGACATGATATATCTATTGAGTTGTGACCTCGCCCAATACGCCCGTACGCAGCTTGGTCATCCACGAGTTCCATGACTGACATGGACTGTGCTGACTTTCTGAGCCACCGCATGGGGCTGTTCGGTAGAATTTCGCCCTATACAGAGCGAGAGCAGAGGAGGGAGCGATAAGAGAGGGAGAGGGAGAGGGAGACAAGCGGAGGGATCAATCATGTTCTTAAAAGCAAGCATATCCATCCTTTTACCTTTCTCATCCCTACATGCGCGAGGATCAGCAGCACACGGGCATTGTAAAATGTATATGTCCGTTATTCCTGATTTCCACTGGATCTTCCTCGCCTGTCCCTTCTTCCAAGTTTGCCGCGGATGAATCGCTCGATTCCCCCCCCACCCCCCCGCCCTGACGTACCCCCCCCCCCTCACACACGACAGACATCGCGGACCGCAGCCCCATTCCCCCGAGACAATGAGAAAGAACACATACTGTATCACCGGTGTACATTCTTCCAATTCTCATATCCATCTGTCACCATCATTCATTGTCATCGCCCATACGTATACGTGCACAATTTTAACCCATTCAACATCAACTCAGACCACCGGAATTTCGCACTAGATCAAGAGCCTCCGATCGTAGTAACAACGTCATAACGTTATCATAACCTGTCATTCTCACTTTCTTGTGGGCCTTTAAAACCGCCTGACTCCAATTCCCAGGACCGAAGACATCACAACACCGCATCAAACTTCTCGACCAAGTAAGAGAGCAAGAGAAGTAAACAAGAAAGAAGAAAGAAAGAAAGAAATACTTGGGAAGGATAAAACTTCCGCTCATGTTCGCCGCTATCTTTAGTTGTTGTGGAGGTCGGAGGAAGCAGGGTGATGATGAAGAGCGGGGTGATGGGGTGAGTTGCTCGCGATGTTGTTCCTGTTGGTTGTTCTTTATTAGGTTCTTCCCATTGCTTTCTTTTCGCTTTGATATAAACCCCCTACTGTTTCTTAATGGGTTGTTTGTCGGTCTAAAGGACTTGCAAACTCTTTTTCCTTCTTTCCATTTCTTGTTTGACGGGTTTTACCTTGTCCTTGATCGTCGTATCTGCATTTTGATTCGAAACCTTGACTTGGGTTCCTTCTTACAACATCTGGTCAATGGACACCTTCGGGGGGTCGTCCGATCCCGGTCTTTTGACTAATCAATTTCTTTGCATCACACACCATTCCAATCTCTGGTCTTTGTATCTCTGTTTAACGAAAAAACCAAATTACACAGGAACAAGACCCCCTCCTCCATCATTCCCGGTCCCAACGCACCGACCCCGATCCTAACTCCACCAACAACAACCATCTTCGAGAACATTCTACCTCCGTTCACAGCTATGATGCTCTCTCGCAACCGCAAGCGGTGGATTCCTCCCCTTCCTATGGCGCAACAGGAGGAGGGAGAGAAGCAGAGAGACGTGAGGCAGAGAGGGAGAAGGAGAGGGAGAGAGAGAGAGTTCGGGGGATTGCGGGAGCTATTGGGGGGTGAGTTTTTGGAATGTTATTTCTCCCTTCTCGTCTTGATTCTCTTGAACTCGATCACCGATCAGTCAAAGGAGTGAGGTATACTGATTCGCAAACCTCATCTCGTCTATTTGATCTGGATCCCCCGTTCTTTCCATTCCACTTTCATTTTCGCCGCCATTTCACGGTTGAACAGACGAATGATGTCAATCCAATACCTACATCCCTCTATTCCTTCTCAACGACAAACCCCTCCAGAATCGTATTTCCCTTCTCAAGAATTGACAGGAGGGGAACGTTCCCCGGCATCAGGGGCAGGGGCACCAGAGAGTTATGCCGACGCCCTTAGATCCGATTTGAGTGGTGAACATGGCGACGACGACAACCAGCATGGTACCAAGGAAAACGGAGATGAAGAAGGAACCGATAATTCTAAAAAGCCTTCCGCGCCCGCAAAAGGAAGTTCGGCCGAACCACAGGTTGAAAGAAAAAAGACTGAAGAGATTCGAACGATCACTCTCGGTCTTGGGGGGATGTGGGGTGATTCCCCTTCCAAAGGTCCGGGATCACCATCTAGTTCGAGCCAAAATAGAGCTTTGAGTCCCGGGAGGAAAGGATCGAATTCTAGTGTGAGGTCGGGCGGTCGGAAGAAACCGTCTTATGCTGCTGCTGCGGCTGAGGGGACATCGGAGAGCGCGACATCGGATAAGGAAACCGTCACTAAGTCGCAATCGACACCAACAGAGGGTGCAGAGGGATTGCCGATGAATGATGCAGGTGCTTCTGAATCTGGATCGGGGGATGCTGCAGGAGGTGGAGGTGGGAGGGGAGGCAAGAAGAATGGTAGAGGAAGGGGAAGGGGAAGAGGTAAAGGTAAAGGAAAACGCTAGAAGCTATGCATTTCATTCTTAAGCCTTCCACTGCACCTCAGCTTTCCTTCTCCATCCTTAGTCCTTCCGCCGCCCTTCGCTCAGTCATCCTGAAGCCGAAGCGCACTCCAGTCTTCTATCACTGACGTATCGACAACAAAGACGATCTACGACGGTCTCATAGAACGACAACAAAAATACTATACCGTCAACCACCTAGTACATCATGTTTCTTCGCTTCCCGACATCATTCATCTCGTAATTTAGCCCCGACCCCCGCTGCCTTGTTGTATAGAGTGACCAACCGTACGAACCACACTCAAACCCCTTCCCACATACACCCCCACATATACGAATGGATCCAATGCCAGATAGGATAGACAGAAAATGTATCACCTAATCTTACAAATGATTCATCTCACCCTTAAATTACAACACGAACGACTCTGCTTTCAGACGCATGTTTCTGGGCTCAGGCAGCGGGCGGAGGCTTGTCAGCAGATCAGCGCTTGCGTGAGTCACCGGATATGCTCACCCGTAGGAATAAAAAAATTGCTCAGATAGCGGGAGCAGGACTGCAGGAGAATGGTATATGTTGGTTTCAGATATCTATCGCGTAATTATGCTGGCATTCGTGTGGGGTCGTAAGGTATATTGGCATGGTTCAAATGATGAAAAATCTTGAATCGTGAGGACAGATCTAGCCTCTCCAGACCACCTGCTTCTTCCCTTTGCCTGGTTCAATCCTCTTGGCATAATTCTTCCCACTATCCTTGGCCATCTTTCTCAACCCTTGGATGTGCTTATCCGCCTCCTTCCACTTGACAGCCCGTGCTTGGACAGTATTTCCAGTCGTAGAGGTCTTCTCCTGCTTCTGAACTTGTTCACCCTCCATATCCACATTCACACTCGCTTCCGCCGTCTCGATCTCCTTCTTCGCAAGCATATCCGTCGCCGTCTTTCCCTCGGGAAGTGCAAGAGACGCCATATTTGCGAATTTTCTCTCAGCCGCTCGGATGGCTGCATGACCGAGAGCATATCCTTGAGGTGTCATCGGCGTTTTAGTGAGCTCATAATCAAGCTTCCACTTGACTTTACTACTATCCGTTCCGACGTTCTCGAATTCAACAGGGCCAGTCTGTTTCTTGTCGTTGAGCGTGTTCTTGATTCGGAGATTGAGCTTGATCGCGGGTCTCACCCCTTCGTCTTTAGCATCTGATTTAGGAGAAGCAGCAGCAATGAGGTGATTCTCTTGGGTATTGAGAATGAGGTTGAATGTCTTGCCGGGGAAAGCAGCGGATGCAGTCTCCAAGATTTTCTCAAGCAAGTGAACGGAAAGCTTGAACGCTTGTTCACCCATCTCAGAAGTACCGTGGAGGATGCGATCCATTTCTCGTAGTGGAACGTATTGGAAACCAAAGATTCGCGCGGTGTTGTGGTACGCCACGAAGATACCGTCCATACCGCCGATTCGCACTTGCATACTGTATTTGAGGAAGGCGGCCCGGGACATATCGTAGAACCTGATGTGAAAGGGGAAGATTGTCAGCTCCATAAAACACCAGGTATAAAAAAACGAAGGAAACTCACTCTTTTTCGAATGATTCCTGCATCCCGACCATCTTGTAGATATCATATTTGCTGTTTTCCTCGTGGTTTGCTCGATCGTGTCGAATGACCATTGCAGCCCTAGTCTTAATGTCGAATGTCCCATTTCCTGGCAATCTCGAATCATGACAATCCAACTGACTCCTCATGAGCAAGTTCGTGCCTTTACAGTATCGATAAGTCTCTCTCTCTTCCCTCTCTTCTTGCGAGACTCCGGAATCAGGAGCAGATTTGAGGAACCTCTTGAAATCGTTCTTTTCGGAAGTTAACATTTTCTCCATGACTTTACCGAGATCGGAGAGTACGTTCTCTTCGATATCCCATGATTTCTCGTTATCGACTGCGTATTTGCCATCGGGCATCGCTCGGACCCAAAGTGATGCCGGGAGTTTAGCTCCGGCCGTAAAGTCTGAGCGTTCACCGGAGAACACTGAACTGAAATTACTGATATCGATCGGCCTTGACCCGGAGATAAGGAAGTAGATCTGGGATAAAGCCGTGGTCAATGTCGAAGTCGAGCCGTAGTACTTCAAGTTATGCTGTTTCGCCATCAAGAGCAGCTCCTCATCTTCAGAAGCAGTGATGTAGGCCGGTAAACGATCGAAAGCAAATTCGTCTGAGCGTGGAATATTCTCCAACTCAGGATCGAAGTTGTATACCAGACTATTCGGGTCTCGCAAGAAGTAGACCGGAGGGTTGAATAGGACTCGATCTAATCCCCTTCCTAGTCTCGCAACAGTCCCCTCCCGAATCGGTTTCACGTCTTGGATTTTAAGCTCCGTGGCGTCAAACGTTCCACTAGCAGCCACGATGTCCTGTCCGCGGTATTGTTGTGTCGAACTTGAGCTGCTGGTCGCACTTCGTCCCATGTCATATTTGTCAGTGTTGTTGGACTTGTCGGCGCCCATAGTTTTAACCGTCGCTAACAGTTCTTCCATCTCTTCTGAAGAAATCTGATTTGTTTCCTCATCTGCGCTGGACCGTATCGCGTCCCACTCTTCTGCGCCCTTTCGGGTGTCCTCCGACACTTTAGTGGATGCTTTCTCGGTAGAGAACTCCGCTTGCTGTCCTGCTCTCGCAGTCATCACGGAACTGCCAGAATTCGACTCTTCTTGTTCTTTACCTTGTCCAACAGCCGAACCCGGGGACCTCTCAAATGCTTTGACAACTTTATTCCTCATTTTGATGCTCTTCTTTTTCTCCTGCAACCTCCTCTCGGCTGCTCTTCTTAGAACATCATTCACATGATACTTTGGTCTCTGGGAACCTCTTCTTAACGTGATCTGCCCTGCCTCTGCGGCGATCGGGACCGGCGCTAACGATCCCAGTGATTCGGAAGTGGTTGAATCAGGACTTGAAGATGCCTCTGAAAGTGGTGTACAAGTCGATGTCGGCGGTGATGATGATGATGATGATGGTGATGCGGGTGTCGATGATGTGGGAGGAGATGCAAGGTTCAACAGATGTGATAATAAACTTTTACGTCGCATATTCCTGTTTGACGGCAGGATCGGCCGAGCAAAGATAGACGAAGAGGAAGAGGCAGCATCTGGGGTCCGTTTGATCGCCGAGAAAAGACGTTCTGACAGTGACCTAGGCTGTGATTCTTGTTCTGCTTCTGTCGACCGTTCTGCTTGATGTATTTTCTCCTGATTATTTGCACTTGAAATGGACTCGGCTTGTTTTGGAGGTTTAGTTGCATACATGCGCCTTTCAGACACAATATGTGAGTAGGCGCAAGATTTTGGGGTCGCATATCGATGCGTTAGGAGCCAGGATGGGCCTGTAGCATGTGTGTGCGTGTCGGCTGCACGACGCATATGTCGCATCGCCCGCGTTATTGTCATGGTTCGTTACTGGACAGTTTTATCAATAGCTGGGTCTAGTGGTTACAAAGATCGCTCTCTGTTATGAATTGGTATTTTGCCTTTATCTCAAGAGATGGGCAGTCTCCATCACGACAGCCATTACCTCTGCTATGGATCGCCAAAGTCTATCTTGACCAACTTCAATCCGACCAAAATATCCGAACCCCCCTCCCCCCGGGCGCGGACCAGTCTCTCGATTGCAAAACTTGGGGAATTTTGGGTGGAGGGCCTATTACCTAATATCCCGAATTCAATATTTTAATCATTATTCATCCTATCCAGGGTGTCATCTTTAATTGCTTGGTCTTCTCTTCTCGCGAGGTCCCGCGTAATGTTGGATGCCTCCACCCTCACTTCTCCTCGCATCCTCCCCCTTGGACCATTCAATGGTCCGGGGTAAGGGCGGAAGACATTGACGGTAGGATATGCTTTGATTGACAACTCCTGGATGACGGTGGAAAAAGGGGGTGTAAAAGATCAGAAGGTGTGGGGAGATTGGGGCATAACCCTGATAAGTATATGTTTTAACGTGAACCTGTAAAGCTCAAGGTTCGCCATTGCGTCGAGATCGCAGCTCAACATATTAGATATATCATGGCATCCTCCACTGCCTCGTCGGCCTCCTCTTCCTCATCGGTTTTGGAGCTCACTACTGCTCCAGCACCCATCCGATCTCGAGCAGTCGTCAAATCCTCGGATCATCTTTCACCTCTTCCTATAGGCTACAAGTTTCTCGAACGGCCCGCGCTTGCTTCAATCCCTTTGCCTTCTTCTTCATCATCATCAGAGACACAACATACAAGCAACTCTCAAAGATGTCATCGCTGTCTTCGCCACTTCCCCGACGTCAGTGAGAGTATCGGATGCGGGAAATGTAAACTCGAATCCTATTGCTCTCATGAATGTCAAGAACTTGCATGGAATACATACCATCATCTAGGATGTCGATACGGACCACAGCTCGAGTATTTACTCCTAGAAAATCGGGTAGAGGAAGAAGATAGGATGGCGGTTAGGTTGTTGATGAAGCTCGTTTGGATTATATTGGCGTCGGATGAGAATCAACAGGAAGGGAAACTGGCCCGAAGTGGAGGAGAGAAAAGAGGCTGGTGGGGTTGGCTTGAGCGGTGTGCTGACGCTGACGAAAAGAGCGAAGAAGGCACAGACGGTGCACCGATTCCGCTAGGATATTCTACTCGGTTCCTTATGCCTTTACCTCCAATACCATCCTCAAAGACCGGTGGCTCAGATAGCAAGAACGACAGTGGAACGTCCTCGAATCCTCCCCAACTTCCTTTCACTAATGAACTCATCATGTTCGTCCAGCTGCTTCCTCAGAGACTCAACCCAACCGAGCAAAAGCTCATCTCTATGGTCCTATCCGCAAATATTATCTCATCTCACACAACATCTCAATCTCTATCTCCATCGATATCGGCCCCAACGTCCGACCAAATCTCCCAAGAAGACGGAAAGAGATCTGAGAACGTCCTCCGATTCCTCTTCTCCCGATTCAGAGGGAACAACCACGTCGTCCCTGATGAACGTCTCCACCCGATTGGTCAAGCGATCCTGCCGACTATCTCTAGGTATTGTAATCACTCATGTATGCCGAGTGGTGTACTCTCTGCCATGTGGGACGAGGAAAACGAAGAAATCAAGTATAGTGTGAGATCAATAAGACCGTTGAAAATTGGAGAGGAGGTGAGTGCTGGTCTTACATTGGACTTTCTCTTTCCTCTCCGTCTATGACGTCCTTTCTCCGGTCCAGACGCTGAATCAGAACGTAAAACATCACAATCCACCCTCCACACTTGCAGCTTACCATCCCATACCTCGACCCAATCCTCCCTCTCTCCGATCGTCAATCCTCTCTCCTCACACGATACGGCTTCGAATGCACCTGTTCATTATGTACTTTTCAATCCTCTATCCCCGCGGCAGTCTTGGCTAAAACAACTCCTCCGACCCTTCAAGACCTGACCGATCTTTTTCGACTCTCTGTCGGGCCTGGGATAGTGTCGATGATTCAAAGGCGTCCTTATGCGCCACATGGTCTTATACCTCCTTCTTTTTTGGCCTCTGACGATCCTGCCAACTCGACAGCCAGGCCGACCTACCTTCCATCCCGTATCAAGATCACGAACATCCCAACGAGGCTTTACGCTTGTCTGAAAGCGGATAATCTGAAAGAGTTGACCAAGGTGTTTGACGATGCTATGCAGGATGGGGAATGGAACATCGCCGCACCGACTGGGTCTCATGTGCTGGGCATTTACGTCGTTGTTTATGGATGGAGATATCCGCTTGTCGGTGAGTGATTGCTGCGTTTATTCTTTTCTTTTCTTCCCATATCCCACGGTGCACTTCTTCTTGAACTGGCTCTAATTTCCATTCGTAACACGTCAATTCATCCGCCCTCCCAGCGCTTCACCTCCTCGACCTAGCGAAAGTCTTCTTCAACGCCCACATGTCGACTCCACTGCCTCCAAGCCAACAAGTCACAACCGCAACCGCCTACGAGCTTCTCCTGCAAGCCGGTGTATACCTACTCTGGGCGAAAGAGGCGTTGACTTGCGCGGTTGCTCAAGGTGGTTCACTTTCAGATGGCTTGGGTGATGGTGGACCACATGGCGAAGTTAGACAGCTTGAAGAGGCTATTAGGGGGGAATGGGATTATCTCCAGCACAGTTAATGAGGAGATATGATGCGTAAAATGATGGATCTTGGAACCCAATTTTTCGGAGCTTTGCGGGACACAGGTTAGAATGCCATGATGGGACTCACCTCCAAGACCAAGATTAAAGAGGCAATTCATCAGCTTTCGTGCTTGCAAGGAGATTAGATTAAGCCTCTCTCTGATTACGCTGCGATCGCCGAAGAATCCTGAGTCACGTGCCGAAGAAACATGCGCCGCTGCTTGCTTCGCTCTAACGTCGTCACTTCTAATAGTCTCGCGCGGACTTTCGGGGGTGAAGTCTGAGAAGCGCGACTGGTTCCGAAAGATAGATGTTGATGGTCAACCAGATGCTCCCATATAAGACTATTGATCGACAGATAAGGGTGATATTTGAAGTACTCTGCCCTCTCTCAACTTCATCCATCTCTTATAAATAACAATAAAAGAAACGAAGAAGCTCGCTGCTCGAACAGAAACTAAAATGTCATTCCGGCTATCCCACTCTATCCGCTCACTCAAATCTGCTTCCTCTTCAGGGTCTAAGAGGATGGCCTCATCGACTCCTCTTGTTGGAGCAGAACGAGTGACGGGGACAGTCGGTCAATTGCCATCCAGAAAACCAGTAGGGGGTCTGCGAGGCGGGTGAGTTGGAATACATCCCGAGTTGTGTTCATGGAGGTTTTGGGTGCGCTGATATGGCCTATGTGTGGGTCGACCCATGTATGGGCCACGAGTGAGAGACTTTGGGCTAGATTTGTTTGGAAGGGGATGGGAACGTACCGCAATTTCGTTTTGAGAAGCAGGATGGAGAGAGAGATTAGGAGCGCCCAAACAACGTTTCACCGGGGAGGGAGGAAATTTCGAATCAATGCTGCAAGATTAGGCTTGACCAGGCAAAACAACACCGAAGAACATGCAAACTAACCTCTACCTTATTTCTTCCCTCTTATCCCCCTCTCGCCGTGACCAGCCTTCTTGGATTTGTAAGTCTTCCGATTTGCTTACTTTCTGGACATATCCTCTCATTTCTCGCTAATCGCCACCACTATCCTACATGCCCTTCCCTTTCCTTCCTCCGCTTGAACAATGACAGTTATTCGGTTTCTCCCTCGCCTCAACGTATGCATCCTACTACCTGCTGCAAGAATATAAATTAGCTTCTACGCTCTTACAGGGGAGTGTGAGAGAGCTCGCTGAGAGTACGGACAAGGTGAGTCGCGCGTGTTGGCCGTCTGTTTGGCCGCGAGTATGAATCGGTGACTGATGGTTATTGCGCATGTCCCCTGTGATTCTCTCCCCTGCCTGCCCCTGCCCCTTCACTTTCAACCGACCCCGTCTACACGATCTTGCCCGCCAATACTGCCCCACGTCTCGACCCTCGTACCTACTCACCTCTCTTCTCTTCTCCTCATCTCCGTCCGATTGACTTCACTCCTTACACAAACCCTAACCGCCCCCCCCCCCCTCCCCACTCACTCTCAGATGTCCAACCATATCCACCGCCTCCAATCCCTCGAAACCCACCTCAATCAATTAGAATCCGCAAGCGCACAGAAAGGCGACATCCAAAAATTACGAGGAGAAATGAAGAACATATACGAGGGGTTACATATCGAGGTTCTGGATCTGAGAGCACATGTTTGGGGAGTGGAGGAGGATTTGAAGAGGAGTGCTGGTCAAAGTGGGTGGTCTACTTTGTTGTTCTCGGAACCTCCTCTTTTCTTTTGTGCTCTGCAGCTGCGAAAATCCTTGAAAGCTGCCTGTACGAGAGAACTTGAGATGAAGAAGAGCTCCCCAAGAAAGGAAAAAAAAGGAGATCCCTATTCTCAAGATCGCTGATAATCTTGAATTCTATCCTCTATTACCCTGCGCAGATACCATTCGAATCTAGAAGCTGGACACATTGCATCGCGTCATGATCGATTACCTTAGCATGGTTGCCGTTGGTTAGAGCTTGAATGTGATGATAGAAAGAAACAAACGCATAGATGGATTACACCTCCCCCCTCCCTTTCCCCTTTTTAAGGACACGGCAATTCCATTCTCGCTATGAATCTTGCATGTCATTGAACGACCAGTGAATTGATGTGTGGATCCCAAATTGAAAAGACTAAAAGGAGCAACAACGCGCAGAATCCATGTTTTTACCGACGCGGCAGAGCAGACCACCGAGGACCCTTGTTTGGTGGTCGGCTTTCGGACAGTTTTCGGATGTTGCCGATTATTCCCCATCAAGATTGGGTTAACCGATTGTCTTGAGAAAGTTAGCGCGTGAAGAAACGCCTTCCAGACAACCGTAGGATCTAAGAAGCGCGTTTCGTTTGACCTCGAAGGATTGAAACCTTGATTAGAACTGGTTCTTGTCTCTCCGTCCCTTTCCTGATCTGCCCATTCGATGGTATGCCATGGCCACGGGTTGGACGACGTTGGGTTTGCTTCGGTTTTTTTCCGTTCTTGTTAGCCGGGATACGCGTTGGCCTCGGTTAAGTTAATCTAATATCGCCTGACGCGATTCAGTCAGCCCGCGCTTTGAATCCGTCTCGTCTCCGTCTCATCTCATCTCGGGCGATCGACCGTCGTCAAGGTCGAGCGGGAGAGAAAGGGGAGAGGATATGCGGTGGGGATTGCCGGTTGGATGTATTGTTCATGGGAAAGCAAGACGAAATGCAGAACTATACAAGAGGTTAAGCTAGTAGATAACATAATGCGTCAAAGGATCTGATACTGCTAATACGTGCAGTGCAAAGCCAAGGATTTGGGAACAAATCCATTCCCTTTCAAATATTCCCCCGTTTAAAAAAACAAATGTCCGCCTTTCGCAACCTCATTCGGCGAGGGGCCACAGGTCCTCTCTATGCACACCCATTTGCGAGCTCTCAGGTACGCCGCTTGACTGATGATGCAGCAACCAAGCCCCTCAAAGGCATCAAAGTCGTCGATCTTTCTCGAGTGCTGGCCGGTCCTCTGTGCACGATGATGCTCGCGGACCTCGGAGCAGATGTGATCAAGATCGAAGCCCCGGGGAAAGGTGATGATACTCGATCGTGGCGTCCACCTTCCGCTTCGCTTCCCACGGAAGAATCCTATCCTCGACCAGATCTCCCACCTGAATCTGCATACTTCCTCACAGCGAATCGAGGGAAACGGAGTATCACCGTGAATCTCAAGACCCAGGAAGGGATAGAGCTCGTTCGCAAACTGGTAGCTCAAGGTGATGTCCTCGTTGAAAATTACGTTCCTGGGAAACTGAAGGCGTTTGGTCTCGACTATGAAAGTCTCCGTCAAGTGAATCCGAAGCTTGTTTATTGCAGTATTAGTGGGTATGGATCGACAGGACCTTATGCCCAGCATCCGGGATATGATGCTGTGATCCAGGCTGAGGCTGGATTGTCGCATATCACCGGCGACCCAGCGGAAGAGGGAGGGAAACCGACGAAAGTCGGGGTGGCAGTGGTCGATATCTTGACGGGCCATTATGCTCATAGCAGTATTCTAGCCGCGCTTTACAACCGACAAAATACGGGTAAAGGGTGTAGGATTGAATGCAGCTTGTTCGAAAGTGCGGTGAGTCTTCTAGTTTGTGGGCAGTGATTCTTGTGCAAAACGTTTTTTCTTCTATCTGACCTATTTCTCTAACCTGGACCGAACTCCATCAGGTCGCAAGTCTCGCGAACGTCGGCTCTAATTACCTCGTCGCTGGCCAAGAAGCCCGCCGTTATGGATCTGCTCACCCTTCCATTGTCCCTTATCAATCCTTTGCAACATCAACAACACCGATCACGATCGCTGTCGGCAACGATAAGCAATACAAAGCGCTATGTCACACCGTGTTATTACAGCCCCAGTTGAGCGACGATCCGAGGTTCGTGACTAACAACGAGAGAGTGAAGAATCGAGTCGAGCTCGTCGGGATCTTGGACAAGTTGTTCGCTGCTAAAGCAAGGGATGAATGGGTGAAATTGTTCGAGGGAAAGGGGTAAGCGTTTAAGAGGTCTCTCTGCTAACGTCAATCTAGAACGCTCGGGTTTCAGACACATCTTTGAACTAACCGGATGTGCTTTATCACTCACAGAGTGCCTTTTGCGCCCATCAACAACCTTGAACAAACGTTCAATCATCCTCAAGCGATCGCGAGAGGGGTCGTGCAAGAGGTCGAACATGAACGAATTGGTACTCTGAAACTCGCAGCACCGGCACCAATGTTTGACGGACAAAAGTCCAAGATCTCACGTCCGCCTCCTTACCTTGGCCAACATACGGAAGAAGTTCTCACAGAATTGGGTTATACACAGCAAGACGCCCAGAGGCTGAAGGATGAGCATGTCGTGTAGGATGACGAGAATGCAAACAAGAATAAATTGGAAATTGTAGCTAGCACACATGCTGACCCATCATACAACCCGTATGCCCAAAACAAATACGAACAAGAACTCTCATGACACCTCATCGTCTACAGCCTCTTCGCGTACACCCCGAACAGGCGCGCCACCATTGACAGCTTCTCCAAAGTCGACAGCTACTCCACGTTCGTCCAGGGCGATGAGTCCTCGTCGAGTCCAATACAAGACGTGAGCCGGTGACTGATACCACTGTAGGTAGTCTGGCGAACTTGGCAAGACTGGTGGCACTCTATGCTCATTCGGGTTCATCAGATGCTGGAACGCCTGGACCCGAGGAAGTTTTCTGACACCTTGGTCGGTCATCCCTAGGTCAGACCGCACCATGTTTTCCCATCCGTGGTTCGCCTCGACTTCGGTAAATGTGTGATGGATGTTGGGCATCAGTCCGCCAGCCGCGAACCAGGCGGGGACGTTTTGCACGTCAGATAGTTCAGACAGAATACCGACGACCCCAAGAAGGATCACATCTGTTTGCAGGTCAAAAGGGGCAGGATCTGTTCCCACGAACGGCTGGATGAAGGTCTTGTAGAACTTGTCACTCTTGTTTCCAAAAGCGATTTGCATCACCAATACTCGTTCTGCAACAGCAGCTTCGAGATCCGCTTTCGAATCATCGAACGTTCGGGTTCTTGCTTGCCGGAATACGTTAGGCTCCTCACTAATTAACTTCTTGATCCTAGCGGTAGTGGTTTCGCGAGACTCCAAAGAGTACTCGGTGATAGGCAGATGGTTGAAGGGCTGAAGAGCAGACTTGACAAGTGAATCGTCAAGGAGGATGGTGTTGAAGACGTCGGGAATGAATGCAGGGTTGGGGGATATCAGTCCATTAGGGAGCTTGTTGGGATCCTCGTACGCCTTGAAGATCTTTCGAAGATCTTTGTAAGTGAGCGACTTTTGGCGGTACTGTTCCTTGGTGAGATCCATGTGCGAGCGGTTCCAGATTCCGATGATGTGGCCTTTATCGTCTTCTTGAGTGCCAGGTTGGACTGGAAGGGCGAATTCTTGAAACGCAGCATTGACCATCGAAGCGACGTTATCTGGTTGAGCACTACTCCACACAAATGCTTCATAGGGTCGGAAGAGGTTATCCTTGATTTTGGGGGAAGCTTTGGATCTCCCCATCACGGGCTGACCGGGACTTTTCGCCGACTTGTTCTCAAGGCGGTGTTTCTTGAGATGGTGATAAGGGGAAAGCATGAGCCATTCCAGGAGGGAGCGGAGGAACGGTCGAGGGTGACTGTGTAAACAAAGAATGATAACATTAACCACCGTTCTGAAAGTAAATAATTGTGTCTTGAATTGAAGATACTTACGCTGTTCGCTTCGCCGCGTAGCTGTGTTTCGATCTTACGAGCAATGCTCCGTTTAGGTCCATAATCAACAGTTTCCTCTGATATCCTGGGTCAGCTTTAGATTCCTCGTCACGAGACGTATAACTGCAAGCGGGATCGGCTGCGTACTCGAAATAAGTCTTGTTCGGCTTCCTATCTGTAACAACTGAAGAATTTACAGCGGGTGTGATATTGAATGCCGTCTCGTTCGGGTACCGACGGAAAGGATGGACAAGGCTGAGCGGGACATATACAGACTCCCGGAGAGGGGCGTACATGACCTTTCGGGCGTTCTTTTGTGCTACCTCATTCACAAGAGACGAGCGGAAACGAGTATCCTGGCTGCCTTCAGTGGATCGAGGAGCGGATGGAATCTCTCGTTCTCGTCCTTGCCATTCGAATCGATCACCGTTGGGATTGCTGTTGCCATCTTGATGGGGCGCTTTACCGACTCTGTCATTACGGGTATTCTGCCCGATCTGTGGTGTTTGGTGAGCTTGATTTCCCGATGGACCATCAAATTCAGAAGAGACCTGAATTTGACGTCTTGGTGCTTCACCGGCTCGTCCAGCGTCCTTTCGGTTTTGCTGGTCTCGATGGGGTGTTTGCTGTTGTTGAGATCGCTGTGCTAGTGCGAAATGCTTGCTTCGGTTGAAATTATTGGGTTTATGACGTGTATGAGTTGCGTAGGACAACTGTGCTCCCTCTCGCGCCTGTGATCCATCTTGCGCTTGTGGTGGCCTCGACTGCTCCCTCTCGCCAGTATTGGACGAGAATGCCCTGTTATTTGATCGCTGGCCAGATGGCCTTTCGTTACTGGCTGGGTTGGAATGGAGACTGAAATTCCTTGCCTTGCTCCGTTCATCCCGCGTGCGCGCAGGTACAGTTTCGGGTTTATCCAAGGACATGTCCGTCATCCATTTGTCGGATGCAACAACAGGCAGTTCGTGAGAAAGCCGCCAGTTGGATGGCGCGTAAGACGATGAGCTCGCTGAGTCTTGATAGGAAGGTCGTTCAGAGAAACTGAGACGATCTCGATTTGGGAACGATTCAAACTGACCGGATCCTCTTCTGGCAGGCTCATCATCGTGCCGGCGATTGTATCTATCTTGATCTCCGTCTCGATCTCGCGGAGCGTGTCCCCATCGCTGGTGGCCATGACTGTCCTGAGGCCTCGAGTCATCGGCATAGTGAGGCACGTAGACATCGTTCACCTCCCTACCCGGCGGTCGCGCGCGTCGATCCTTCCAGCTCTCCATGTTGCGTGATGATTTGAGATCAGAACTCAACGGTATGCTTAGTCCCGTGTATCGCAGAGGAGATGCTTGGGCGTTTTGATGTTTGCGCAGGGTAGATTCGTCCCTGGTCAAAGATATTGAAGACGATCGCGGGTTTAAAGCTGAGCTATCCGGGTTCTTAGATATGTGCGATCCCTGATGTTGATAACGAAGTGGAGCAGCTTGCCTCACCAGGAACCTTTTTAACGAGCCCGAATGGAACTTTCGGAATTTGAAAGACGATAATGTATTGAATGATCCGTGCGACACGCAAAACATTGGGCCGGCCAGAAGCTTAAGTAGTGCGGGTGGAAGTCAGCATTTGATCAAATGATCTTATGACGTGCAAATGCGATGCGATACCAAAGAAATACTACAGTACTGACCGATAAACGGAAGATCCTCCGAATGCGCACGATGAAGGCACCCTTATCCGCAGTCTTAGACTATAGCACTCTCCGGTCGGAAGGGTGCATTCACTCCCTGTCTAGATGGTCTAGTGATTCCGAACCAAGAGAGGAGCTGGAGTAAGATCAAAATCCTCGCCATGGATGTTCTGATATTGACAGGAATACCGATCACAGCATCCTGCATTCGACAAATAGCACCCAACACTTGTGAGGGATCGATGCCGGAAACGCGGGCAGAGAGCTTCGCGTAAAGGGATTATTCGATTTCACGTGCAAAAGGTGCTGTTTGTTCGATGTCACGTGCACCCTTCACTGCCTCACCTGCACTCCGTCTGGCTTTTCTCTTTTTTTTTCTTGGCTGGACTTGCCGTTGGCTCGCTGGCCATCGTCGTCCGATGCTGGTGTCCGAAATGGTTCAAATACGACGAAGTCGAATCATTTTGTCATCTTCATTTGAATCATTCCGGCTAAGGGGACTGAAGACCATCATTGTTAAAGTAAGCTCTAGGACAATCCAGAACTTCCTGATTGCCATTCGTTGTTTCGACCCACTCCGATCATCCCGACACACAATCTGTAAGTATTTGTTGGCAAAGTCTCCGATCCTTTTTGCCATCTGGCTTCCCTTCTACCGTATACCTCCCTTGGTTGTCGGAACTACCCCCTTTATCATCCAACCCTCTCAAAACTATTATGATGACTTTACCTTTAGATGACGAGACCTAGCAATCCTCTACATTACTTTCTTCTATATCTGCCTCACCATTAGTACCTTCCCTCGCGAAGTCCACGTTCTTCCCTGACTTTCCATGTTCTCGTTTTTTCTTTGATCCTATGACCGGACCTTCATTGTCCTGGCTGGGAGCTCCTCGTTTTGAAGAGTTCTTGGCCAGGCGAGGGGATGGTTGTGGGGGAATGTCGAGATGAGAATTTTGGGGGTCATTTAAGGGAGGAAGGTGGATGAAGGAAGGTCGGAGAGAAGGATTGGGGGAAAGAGGTAGAGGCTACGTGCAGATCCGGTTTTTTATAACTATTTGGCGATATGTTTCCTGAAAATCCCTACCCCTCCTCAACTTCTGTGCCCTGAATTCCTCTTCTTGTGCAACACGCAAACTGACCCACCATACTCTTCTCCTTCCTTTGGCCCGCTCTTCCAACTAAAAAGATATCTTCAGCTTCTCACCGCCAATCGCTCACCATGACCGCCTCCGACGACGATTCCGCCTCATCGTCGTCATCATACGTTCCGACCACGACCCTCCTCGCCATCCCCGATGGTGCTATTTCCTCATCCTCGAAAGATCTTCGATCATACACCCTTTCCTGGATTGGGGGATACCCTTCTTTCCCGTCCGTGCCTGCTAACGCCGGACGTGTGCCCGAGAGGATCAACTGCGGATCATGTCACCAGGCGATGCCGCTCCTCACTCAGGTGTATGCACCCCCAGAGGGCGGCGAGAACGATCGCACCGTGTACGTGTTCGGGTGTCATCGCACTGGATGTCAGAGACGAGCTGGAAGGTGAGTACCGAGTTTTTCTTGTCCGATTTTCCATCTTGACTCGTTGTAAACTTGTATGGCGTGGAACAAGTCAACTGCATTGCTGAACACTCGGACTGCATTGTATTTCTCCCGCTATTTCTTTTTGTCTTTTTTTTTTCTTCATTGTCTTTATTACCTTATCATGTCGTATGAATACATGTGCTTATATGCATTTTTTCCTTTTCTCTTCACTTTCCATGTGTCCGGCCGTCTATCTCTTTTGTACTGTCCCTCCCTGCTGCAAACAATCGAAACATAACTTTCATGGGCCTGATCCAGTGTCCGTGCCTTCCGAGCATCTGTAAGAAACGATGTCTACGTTCGAGACGTGATCGAGCAACGTGAGAAACGAAAAAGGGAAGAAGCAGAACGTCTGAAGAGGGAGAAGGAGTTGGGCAAAATCAACCCGTTCTCCGGTGTCAACAGCGCTCTCTCCGGTTCAGCCCAAACCTCATTAGGAAGTTCTTTGTTCGGAGGAAGCGCAGGCACATCACCAGCTACCGGGGCCGGATTCAACCCTTTCGCGAGCTCAGCACCAGCCAAGGAGACGACGGCGGCGGCGACAAACGGTAGCTCAGACCCTGTCCCTTCTTTCTCGGCCCTCTCGGTGGAATCTGCTCCCATTAGCACCCAGAATGCAGCTTCCGGTCCTTCTACACCCGCGGTGACCTATGCACCACCCATCCCGGCATATCAGCCTGCCCAATACATTTCCACATTCGAAGAATACGTTCCGCGATTGGACCACCCTACTCACGCTAGCCGGAAGGGAGTCTCGAAAGAGTATGAGAAATTCATCAACCTAGCGGACGACGAGGATCAGGGAGGCAAGGGCAAGAGTGGGGGCGGGGGCGGTGGAGGCGGTGGTGCAGAGCAGTGGGAGAGGGTTTTGCCCAAAGGCGTAGATGAGGTGTTCGAGCGGTTCGTGAATCGACTGAAGGAGGCGGAGGACGGCGAGCAACAGGTATTGAGGTGAGTGATTGACTTCCTGTGCTGATTGACGCGGGGGTTTCAGCTGGTTGAAATTCGTGGTACTGAACGCCATGCACTCCCTTCCCCCTCGTGGTATGTCACCGATCAGATACGACTTCGGCTCGCACCCATTGCCGTACTCCTCTCACTCGGACCTTTTCAAGAAGCTCTTCCCTACGAACCCTTCTGCGCGTCCTGGAGAATACAACAACGTCACCAAAGGTGCATTTACTGTTAACCCTTCTAAGCGTACGAAAAAGCCGAGCAAGGTTGATACCTCAAACTCGGACGAAGACCCCGACTCTGATGACGAAGAAGAAGATGAGCTGTCCCGCCGATATCGACCTCAGAACGTCGTACCTGCGTGTGCACGATGCGGCGGAGAGCGCAAATTTGAGTTGCAGCTCGTCCCCGGTTTAATCGCGACTCTCAAAGTGGAGAATCTGACGACCAAGCCGACGGTTTCGTCGAAGAGTAAGAAGAACAGCAAGTCGAAGAAAGATCAAACGGTGGAAGAGAGGAGGAGAGAGGTCGCGGCTCTACTTTCTGGTTCGGCGGCGGACTCTGCGGCTGTAGGAGAAGGAGAAGAAGAGGTCGACCAGGATGAGGAACTGCTGGACAAATCCCATAATCAGCTCGGTATGGAGTGGGGTACCGTCATGGTGTTTGGATGTGCAAATGACTGCGTTGGGTTTAGCGAAGAATGGGTCGGTGTGGAGTGGGAAGAAGGTTCATAAGTATGAGGTGACGAGTAGTATTTAGTACGTCTTCGCAACTGTCCGCGGATGCACATGAAGGATATGATTTTGGTTGATTCACTCGCCCAGACCAAACGTGAACTGAAGACTGTAGAACCTGTGCTCCTTGAGACTCGGGGAGGTGGATCCCACTCAGGGAACCGGTCCAGGAAGGGGGTACCGGCTGTGCGCGATATCCCCGCGACCCGCGATGCCCAAAGTGGCTTGTCCCATAAAGTGGTTCATCTGAGTCAGACGTGGCTCTAAAAGCGGATGGAGACAAATCACTGTCATTGTATCATGACATCGGTATGAAATCTGGATCAACGAATATTTGGACATTCGAACAACAACAAACTAAATCTGTGGGGGAAGGGCGGGCGGGATGGATGTGTTTGTCGAAAAGGCACCGGCGTCCTGTTCTCAGATCACATACGTACGAAGCTCACCATATGAGCTATGTGTCTGTTAATTCAGAAAACCACCCAGAATAATTTCCTTTCATGATCATACGATCGTGCTAGAAGGAACAGGCTGCGTCCTCTCCTCACGAGCACACGGCCTCACCATCTACCTATCGATCCTATTCCCTCCATCTCTCTCCCCACCCTTCTTTGCCTCCCTTGCGTTGATACCCCAACAGCCCTTCGCCTTCGCCGTATCCTTCTTCCTCCTCGCCTTTCCCACTAGTCATCCCGGTTGGCAACTTCATCCACCCGCCTTTCCCTTTTCCCCCTTTTTGCTCTCCGTTGGCGCCGCGGTCTCCTTTCCCAATCCGACAAAAAGAACCCTGCATCGAAAAGGTCTTCGCTCCGTTCCAGAGACGGGCGCATCCAGAGGACGAAGAATAAGGCGGTGAGTCATTAGTATGGCTGTAGCCATGCGCAGAGGCTTGGAGAGGGGATGTAGATAGTGATGGAGCTAGAGATGCAAATGCAGATGCAGATGTGATGGCATACGAGTGCGCTTCAGAGCGAGGATCAGAGTGTGACGAAAAGCACGGAAGAACCGTGGAAGTGGAATCGGGAGCCGTGGATGTAGATGAGGACATCAATACCGACGACGTGGACGCTCCGTTGGCTATTCCTCCTGAAGAGTCGGAGCAAGAACGAGAACGAGAACAGGAAAAGGGGGACGGGTAAGAGTCAGTCGGAAAGCCGGGAGAGCGTGAGGAAAATGGAGAATGAAGGCGAGGTGCATGTACGTTTGAAGGTGTGGCGCAGAAGCTGGAAAATGGATAAACGGGTTTGGGGATGGGTATGAGTGCGCATTGGCGCGACTTGATTCGCATTCCCATTTCTTGACTTTTTTTTCTCTTTTTGGTTTGTAGATATACCAAAGAGGGAAACCACTGCTTGGATTTGGCTGTAGCGTCGACGTTAAGAAGAGCATACACAGGAGGTGTAAATAAGCGTCGGCGGTTTCCGAGCTTTGTGTATCACGAAGCGGACTTATTGGAGACTCAGAAGTAAGAGCTCGGTTGAAAGCGAATTCGGTGTACGGAATTAGTACCTTGAGCAGGGGAAAACAATACTAAATCATGCATAAACAATCTGGCAATAAATCTTCGTCTCTGTCCGATGATTCCTGAAGTACAACTCAAGTGTGCCCCGTCCCACGGATCATTGAATAGCACTCCCCTTTCGTTTCTTCATTCCCTCCGCAAAAGACGAAACGTTCAGCTCACACTCATGTAATGCGGGAAAGATCAATGGAGGCATACAGCAGCATGCAGGAGGATGTGTTTCAAGAGATGGATGAGCTCCCGTAGGATGAAAGGAAGATAGAGGCCCCACACCACCATTATCACGGATAATGCCAAATGCGTAGTTGCGACGAGCGAGGCGAATGGGGAAGGGGCTGGACTCGGTCGCAACTTTTACATGAATGTGTGGTTCGACCGCCAGGGGGAGAGAGAGGGGGGGGGGGGGGGGGGGGGG
>JANGFI010001761.1:0-29731 GCA_025758705.1 Goffeauzyma gilvescens
GTGAGTGGTTTTCCCTTCTTCCTTTCCTTTCCTTTCCTTTCCTTTCCTTTCCTTTCCTTTCCTTTCCTTTCCTTTCCTTTCCTTTCCTTTCCTTTCCTTTCCTTTCCTTTCCTTTCCTTTTCTTTCGGGTTTTCAATCTCTTTTTTGCTTTGTTGCTGTTTTTTTTGTTATAAAATGATGTTGGCCTGTTCTTATCAGTCGGGAAATCCGATTTCTTCTTGTCCCGTGTCGTGTCGTCCATCGCATCAGGAAGGAGGGATATTGACTGACAATGAGTGTTGTTTCAATGAATTCCGCTATATTCCGCCTCCCCCCCCCCCCGCGCTTTCCCACATCCACCCTCGCTTCGAAAAACACATGCATCACCGACCTTTCCTATCACACAACTCCCAAATACACTCACCTACACCCACACCCACGCAATGCAACCAGATCTGGAGACTTTTCACCACCTTCACCTACTTTGGCGATCTCAACATCGAGCTCGGCTTCCACCTGTTCTTCATAATGCGCTACTCACGTTTATTAGAGGAGAACGACTTTGCTAATAAGAAAGCGGATTATTTGGTTCTGCTTTTGTTTAATGCGCTGTTGTTGCTCGTGAGTATATCAAGATGGATGAACAGCGCCTGTTTTACTTGGTTACTGACTTCACACTTTTGTATCTTCCATTGGTTCAAATTTAGCTCCTCACACCGATCGTTAGCTTGCCGTTCTTGGCTTCGAGCTTGGCTTTCTCATTGGTCTACATCTGGTCGAGGAGGAACCAACACGTTCGGATGAGCATCTTTGGTCTGTTGACGTGAGTCTGCGCGTTGTCCCCCTAACCCCCACTCCTCCCTGTTTGCATTATTGGCTGACTCTCGCCTTTTTTTTCCTTCCGCATATTGTCTACCAGCATCACCGCCCCGTACCTCCCTATCACGCTCATCGTCTTCTCATTCTTCTTGAACGCGCCAACATCACCCAACGCATACGAAGCCGCCATTGGAGATTTCATCGGCCTGATCGCCGGTCATGTCTATTATTTCCTAATGGATGTCTGGCCGAGGGAGATGTATTATCCGTTTGTGGATACATTACATCCGGAGAAGAAAGTGCAAGGGCTCGTTAGAGCACCACAGTGGTTGTGAGTTTTTCTGCTTTGATGTCGATGATGATGTCTGCCTGGGGCAATGCACGGCGGGGAGGAGAACAGACAGTGATGAATTATGGCGGGCGCCGGGCTCGCATACAGATCAGTCCCGAACTCAAACTCGCAGGTGCTGACAGATGGCATCCCTTCTCTCCATTCCCATCCCTAGGCATCGCATTCTTGGAGATGACATAGATCCATAAGAATGATCGTTGTAAGGAAGACAAAATCTTGTGTATAGAAAGACCAGACCATGAATTTTGGTTTTTTTTTTGTGCGAACGTAATCCACCTTGTGATTCACTAGCGATTGTCGCGTCTCGTCTCCCAGAAGTTCTCGGTGAAGATTCGGGCGATAAATTCCGGGGGAATTGAGATTGGCTCGTGATCGCGACGTGACGCCAGCAACTCGCTTACAATTGATAAATCTCCGAAAATACACCGTAAAATGGGGACTCTTGCAAATGCCTCCCCGCCGACTCGACTCGGCACTCGGCAATCAATGGTCGTTGCTTTCGCCTTTATATAGCTAAGAAACAGAAGGGTCCATCAACGTCGCCAGAGCATGTAGCTTCATTCCTTTGATTTTCCGCTTGACCTCCCACTCTCCCTCTCTCTAACTCTCCCGGTCTACACTCTCTTCAGCATCAACTGTATTCAGATCCAGAACAATGTCGACGCCGAGTTCCTCTTCTGCGGCGGACCTGTTCATGGGCTTTGATTGCTCAACTCAAGCTCTGAAAGCTATCGTTCTTGACTCGCAGCTCAACTTGGTTCAGGAGGTTCGAGTCGACTATGACAAGGATCTTGCCCATCATGGCATCAAGAATGGCGTAGTTGTCTCTTCCGAGGATGATGACGCCGATGAGGAAGAGCGGTCTCGTGGATTGGCGTCACACAAGAAGGGAGCAGTCGTCAAGGCTCCAGTGGACATGTACATTGAGGCTTTGGATCTAGTGCTCGAGAGGTTGAAGCAAGCGTGAGTCAGAGAGACCTGTATCTTTCCAAAGTGTCTCATTGCAGTTGCTGATGCAAAGGTACTTTTCCTCTTTACAGGAACGTGGATTTCAAACGAATTCGATGCATCTCTGGGGCAGCTCAACAGCACTCCATCGTTTTACTAGCCAAGGACTTTTCTCAGACCCTCTTGGATGCTCCTTCCTCTGCCTCCCTCTCCGAAACACTCTCTTCTAAAGTGACTGCCGACCGATGCTTCGCGACACCCTGGGTGACCAACTGGCAAGATGCGTCCACGGCCAGTGACTGCCTGGCATTGCAAGATGCGCTGGGAGAAGATGGTGCCAACAAGATGGCCAAGTTGACAGGATCCTCGGCTCACGAACGTTTTTCCGGGCCGCAGCTGAGAAAAGTGTTTCGCATAAAGAGAAGGAACGTCTGGAATAAGATAAATGCGGTGTGTCTCTTGTCCAGCTGGTGGACGACGATTTTCTGCGGGGACGGGGAAGTGAAATCAGTGGATGAGGTGAGTGGTCGCGTTCGTCTTCCAGTTTGAACTTGCCAGCTAACGGATCTATCCCTTGCTACCAGGCGGATGCAACGGGGACCAATCTCTATTCAATTCCTGCGCGAGACTGGGATGACCGGCTGTTACTTTCCGTCACCTGTGGTAACCAAGAAGAGGCAGAAAAGCTGAGGAGAATGATAGGTCCGGTCGCTACTAAGCCCAACGTCCCAGCTGGCAGAATCGGAAGATGGTTTTGCGAAAAATACGGGTTCTCCGCCGATTGCGCGGTAGCCTCTTTCACCGGTGACAATCCTGCAACCTTGCTTTCATTCTCGCTACATCCCGGAGATGCCATCGTGTCGATGGGAACCTCGGATACCGTCCTGCTCGCGACGGAGACATACAATCCTCACCCAAACTACCACATCATGGCATCACCCGCGGGAGATGCTTCTAATGGAACAAGGACTTACATGGCGATGTTATGCTACAAGAATGGGTCGCTGGCGCGAGAAATGGTCCGGGATAGGATCAACACACCCGAACGAGATTGGGCAACCTTCAACGAGCAGGTCGTTTCCTACCATCCCCCGACAATGCAAGGTGCCGTCGCCGAGCAGCCCAAGTTCGGTTTCTATTTCCCTAAGGCCGAGATCATACCTCGAGGCGTTCATGGGATCTTCCGTTTCTTCGATGGCGCTTCAGAGAATTCAGGCGATCTTAAAATGACGGTAAATGCGCCTGCTGAATTGGAACAGGTAACCCTCGAGCCAGTCGAGGCGAGGCGAATCCTTGAATCCCAATTCTTATCATTCAAATCGAGGATACAACAACTGTTACCTGCTTCCGAAGAAGGATCTCAAAGATCTGGTGTCAAACGAATCTTTGTCACTGGCGGTGCTTCGACGAATGCCACCATCGTCGAGCTCCTGGCAAGCGTCTTGGATGGCAAGGTTTATCCATCGGAAGGAGGTACCGCCCAAGGATGTGCTGTCGGTGGTGCTTACCGTGCAGCATGGGCATACCACAGTCAAGGAAAAGAGACATTGGGCTTCGCGGATTTCATCAAGCAGGCACGAGGAGATAAGAGCACGGCGGCTGTCGAAGAGGACAAGGGTACGATCGCGCCGGAAGAGGAGCTCGCTCGTGCATATGAGGAGGTACTGCCACAGTGGTTGACTGCGGAAGCTAGGGTGAAGGAGTATTGCAGTGTTTCACAGTGATCCCAAAGGGTGCTGAGAAATGGAATGGGTTAATTCTCGTGGACGGGACTTGCGGAGTTTCGTTGGGGATTGCACGCAATTTTCTGCCTTCGCTATGAGATTCGGTGATATAATTGTACCTCCGGGAATATTCATGCATGTTCAGTCTAGCAATCGAATCGGTGAAGTGATTGTGCCTCGGGATCAGCATATCACCTTTGACTGCCTACTAATGTCAACAGCCAGTGGTTGAAATTACCCAGAACGCGATGATCGACGAATGAACAAATGCTGGCGGTGAGATCATGCTCAGAGATACAAATGATACAGGAACGCAGGAACGCAGGAACGCAGGAAGGACAAAGGAAAGGTGTGACTACACTCTGCAGTGTTTTTATCTGAAATCTTCGGACCGGTCTGGCGACGCAGGCAGGCATAATTGACTTTGCTTGGATGAGCAAGTGCGTCTCCGACGTCGGCCGATAGGGTGATAACTACAACACGTTATTGTCAGAATGCGCAAAAGATGACGCCACCACATATGGTGACCACTTCTGAGGGAGCCTCCAGGAAACTCCGAGGGGGTCAGAGAAATGTGAAATCTAGTTGAGGTGAAAGCTACAATATATAAAAATGCAAGCCTTTCTAGCATTACCGGATTTGGATTTACGCAGAATGGAAAAGACGCAAAAGGCCCAATCTCAACATTTGAGGATCCCGAGGCCCCTGGAGGCTCCGAGAGGTGTAAGATGAGTTGGTTTGGGAGGGGTTTTCCGAAGCAAAAAGGGTAAAAAAGATAGGAACTCTCCGAGTTGGGCTCGAACCAACGACCTCATGATGACGAAGATGGTTTGTGGAGATTCTCCTAACAGTCATACGCAGCTACCAACTGTGCTATCGGAGATTGTTGATGTTGAGGACGCCT
Organism: Goffeauzyma gilvescens; assembly: GCA_025758705.1. Taxonomy (NCBI): domain Eukaryota; kingdom Fungi; phylum Basidiomycota; class Tremellomycetes; order Filobasidiales; family Filobasidiaceae; genus Goffeauzyma; species Goffeauzyma gilvescens. The sequence goes on from JANGFI010001761.1 coordinate 4,727, forward strand.
AACCAAGTTCATAAAGGTTTTGAGTAGATTAGCTTCCCGTTCTTCCCGATGACATGGATCGACTGTCTTGCGATTCGGGCGCATCTGGTCCTTGGCAGGGGAATGCAACGCGACTGCATCCGCCGCCCCCTCCCGCCTACGCGAATCCCCCCGTTTATTCTGCCAGAATCAGTAGGTGGATCGAAGATCGACGGGATAAAGGATAGCAGTTGAGTGGTTGCACGTCGTGGACTCAATAACCTTGGGAGATTCCCATGATTCGAGGCTGACCGGACAATACCGACACCAAGCTCGGAAGGTTATTTGCTCATTAAGTCGGGACCTCCCTTAAAACATCGCACAGAACAGAGTATGCTCCTCAAGGCGGTGGAGCCATTCAGTCATCGACTCTCAGAGTCTGAGAACCACGCAAGGAGGCAAGTGGCTTCTAGCCGTTGATCGATGTATAAATACAGGGCTGCATAGCCAAAGGGGGGAAAGAGCATTGACGAATCGAACCAAGATATTTAACCGGGATCAATCGGTAGACTTATCGATTAGATTTCAATACATTTCCACTTAGTCTCTTTCTGGCGGTCCCGGCGCTTCACACCGAACCCGATAACATAATCAACCTCCCTTCCACAAGGTCCTATCCTGGTCCCAATAGCGGTTCGAAATGTTAAACCCCGCAGGCAAGGCTTTTTCTATCAGACGACTCCAGGGCCTCTGTAAGGCCAAGTAAGTTCATTACACTTCTGGGTCACTCTTCATCGGTTCTCCCCGGCGCCCCCCCCCCCCTTTACAACCACGTTCTCAGTTATTTTAACTTGTTACTTGTCCTCCTTTTCCTCCAGGCCGGCTGGTATCTCGTTCGTTCCTCCTTCTCCCCCCAAACGGGCACCCACACCTGCTCTCCGACCAATTCTAGTAAACATGACGGACCGGCTCCCTCACGCAGGTCGACGAGATCCTAACCGCAAGGCTGGCTGAGGTGACGAAGGAGATTGCGGATTAAAGCGTTCCCAAGGGGATGTAGATGGATGGCGGGAGGTCCGAGGTCGGATGATTTGATGACGAAACCTTAAGATTTGGTGACAGGAAACGGAAAAAACTCAAATACCCCCGCCCAAGTATGTAAGAGTCGGATCAAGGGACCCACATCGACTAATGGTAGAGGTTGAAAATCCGAAGAAAATAAGACACAGAAAGCGAATTGATGACAGTGGTTAAGAGGAGAGATAGAACGCGTATGTAGGATGATTACTAATCGGCACAGAATGCTCAACATTGGTACTGCGCTCCCTAATTGAGAAGGGTCGACGGCCGAAAGGGACAAGAAGTCAGAGGTCCAAAAAAAGGAAGGCTTGTCTTGGTGAACTTGGCGGAAATGGAGAACTGGAAATTGCGGGAGAGAAATGTATCGACTAGGTTTCAGTTCATAACCATCCGTCAAAACTCATCCGCGACGTAGCGTAGTGCATCTCATCTAGTGTCACCACAATGTTGGCCAATACGATTAAGCATCCCAGATTGCTTTGTATCTGACGTCATGGTTTCATTCCTCACCTACATTCGCCCTTGTAATATGTGAAGAACCCAAAAAAAAACCATTCAGACAAAACTTCTTTGGTTGCTGCAGATGGAATGTTTTCAGCGAGTAATGTATTGCGTAAATGATTATGTTTGTCGCATGTTCCTACTTCGGCTTTTGATGCAAACGTGACATATTTATTAATGCTCGTGTATTCTCGAAATTGGTGGATCCTTATGATTTACTAGGGATCCCCTCCGCGGTCGAGTTGCGAGATTCAGGATACGATAACTCGACCTCTTTTCACTTCATGTTCATCCTTCAAAACAATGATAACGCAGAAACGAAGCGAAGAGAGGTAATGTCGACGTCACTCATAGTTTGCGTTGCCACTTAATGCGCTCGACGTGGAGGACATGGTTGCGATATTACCTAATACCATATCTGCAGAACATCCCTCGGCTCTTGCCGTTTCGGCCACCGCTGCGAACACCGCATCAGTCAGAATGGGCCCACGCAGCAGAGAGGGAAGAGGGGGCAGGGAAGCGAGAGAGACTGGTAATTGGATTATGAATGATGATAGATCTCATCATCAACCCATTTACGATCATCGGCCCAATCCATGACACACAAATTAGATCTCACCATCAAGGGGCCATGCCTTTCAGCTCCATCTTCCCTGCTTCATCCAAAGAATTCAACCGTATCCCTCCACCTTCCACTCCTTCACTCCCCGGTTCAACCCTTCGACAATCATGGCAGACGTTATGAACAAGGTCCGCTCCTTCTTCCCCTTTGCCAATCGTAGCTCGGGAGGCCATGGAGCCGGACACTCAGGGGCCAAGTCCCACAAGTGGACGGTGATGCGAGTCATTCGAAGCTACGCCGTCGACTGGATCTTGGTCATTACCCTGTGGTATGTAGTAACGGTTTATTGGCTGCTGACGTTGTCACACACTTTGTCGCATTCTTCTCCCTCCAATCTTCCCCAGAGATACTGATATGTACCTCTATTTCCACATCCCTTAACATATCCCGGGCTCAATCCATAGGGCCATTCTCATTCTTCTTGGAAAAATAGGCGGTCATAAACGAGAGTTTTCGCTCACGGATATCACCATTCAACGTCCGTTTGCCGTTTCCGAGACGGTTCCTCCATATCTTCTCTTCGTCGTCAGTGTCGTCATCCCGCTCTTCTTTGTCATCACTATCGGATCCTTGATCTACAAATCCCGATGGGACGTTCACAATGCCGTCCTGGGCACACTTATGGGATTCACCGTCACGGGCGTCGTGACACAAGTGGTCAAGATGGGAGTGGGGAGACCGAGACCGGATATGTTGAATCGATGCTTGCCTTACCCAGGTGCGGCGGATCATCCTGTATTTGGCCTGAGTACGGCGGATATATGTACACAGACAGATATGATCAAGTTGAATGATGGGTTCAAGAGTTTCCCTAGTGGACATTCTTCGCGTGAGTACTTCCCGGGACCTGTTTGTTCTGCTTCTCCCTATAATCGGTCATCAAGGCTATGGACACTGACCCATTTTGCCCCTCCACCTCAACTCTCTAAATACAATGCGTCTGGTACAACCCCAGTCTCCTTTGCTGGCCTTGGTTTCTTGAGCTTCTATCTCGCCGGCAAACTGCACCTCGCCGATCCTCGAGGACATCGAGTGAGTCAAAGAGTCCATCGCGCCATCTTGCTATATTTCTCTCGTTACCGAAGGGAATTCATGGGCTGAACATTATTCCACTCCTCCTTCTCTCCCCATCTGTCCTCTGTCCAGACCCGAGCATGGATGGCACTCTGTCCCCTCCTCGGTTCCACCATGGTCGCCGTCAGCCGAACTGCGGACAACCGACACCACTGGCAAGATGTTACCGTCGGCTCCCTCCTCGGAATTGCCATCGCCTACGTCGCCTATCGCTCCTACTTCCCCAGTCTGTCGCATGAGGATTCTCATCTCGCTCTGGCTCCGAGAGCCGCCGAGAACGACAACGAGACTGAAGAAGAGGCGCAGTTGAGGTTGGAAGCGGACGGCGAAGATGATGACGAAGATAGGGTGCTGCCGAGACCGAGCGAGGATCAGCTAATTTGGGGGAGCCCCGAACAGCAGAGCAGTAGGGTGTGAGCGATGGAGGAATATCGAGCTCTGAGAAAGATGATAAGGAGTGAGAGTGGAACGGAGTGATAACGCTTTCTGTTCGAAGGCCATAACAAATGGTGACGATGGAAGGAAACTTTGCTTCCGGAGTCGCTCATTCGAGCATGGAGAGGGTAATCATTTTTCCCACTTATTTTGGGGTCAACAGTAGTCGAATGACTGTAATTTACATCGATGTGTTTCCAAGTATATTTCCAACAGTGGAAATGGCAAAAGGGGTTGGGACCTGCTCTAAACTCGAATTATTTTGCAGAACAATTCAGCCGTCGATCGTTGCCCATGCCGTCTGCTTCCGAAGGCCGGCACAAGTAGAGATAGTATGACGAAATAGGTGAAATTCGGTTTCACCCAGTCACTGAACTCGGCGAACACGACCTTCAGTCGCGTTTTGGGTCCTGTATTCTCCGGACCATCTATAGCTTTATCAGCTACGGACTGAGGAGAAGGAAATTGTAGACCGAAAACGAATGAATCTGACATATTTCTGTTGCCATCGCCAGAATAAGAATGCTTTCGGGGAAACCTTATGGAGGTGATGAGCAATCTGGATCATGAAAGACTACGAAGTACTTGATAGTGAATTGAAGACCATTGAGACGATACGAGACGTTTTTTTGTCGTTTTGTAGGTTTTCGGATTCTTTTTAGGTTCGGCCGTAGTCGAGTGGTTTGTTGTTTATAGTCGAACATCGGAAGGAAATGAAAGTTGAGTGGCGGAGAAATCATCTTGAGAATCGTCTTAGAGCAGCGACCACAACCGCAACTGGGTCGGGCAGGAGCCAAGTTGAGGCGAGGTGCCGTGTAAGGACATCGACGCGTACTCAGTCTGTTGGAATCCGAGCGGGCCGAACGGAAGATCGTCTGGAAAGGAATGCGAAACAGGAATGTTCTTATCAGTTCCTAGTTCCATTGGCGGAACCACCTCAACGTCCGCCTTGACTCACACTAGAACGGCCTGGTGTCCCACTCGTTCGTGTCGAACTCCCATCCATTTCCTTCTCGCCTAAGGAACCTCTTGTACTTGTCAGGGTTCAACTCTTGATCCTTGACGTGCAGCTTTCGCAGCTCTAGCTCCTCCTCCTTCTCCTCAAGTGTCTTCTCTCGCTCCTTGTTTCCCGTTCCTCCTCGTTTGATCTTGGCCTCTTCGATTTCAATCTTCGTCATGTGAATGACATGCTGGAGCCTCCCGTTTGGAAACCAAGAGATTCAGCGAAAACCTTTCGGATCTGAACCACCTTCACTCACGACTGGATTTTGTGTTTCCAGTAGGCCATGATTTGGGCCTCGTCGGGAAGATCCTGATGATTGGGAGACGACGAACGTGAGAACGCACAGGCGTGTTAGCGGGGAGGAATGCGCTATCGCTCCTCGTGTTCACTGAGAACCATGGTATCGCTGGAATCGATGGGGACTGCGAGAATGCTATTCTACGTCTAACCTGACCTACACAGAAAGACTCACCTCACTGAGGTCTACCTGAGCGCAAAGGATGAACCTGGTTTTGCAAGCACCTTCGTCGCCCTCACGGGCACGTTTTCCGTCACGCGTCTGCCACGCCGCATCCCTCTACAGTATCGTCGAGAGAGAGCATATAGGTTTGTAAGGCAAGAGAGGGATGACCTTCGCTTAATGGAAAGAGGGACAGAGGGTCTACTCACAATCAGGACCTTCTCGTACTGACCATAGGCTCGCTTGAGCTTATTGAGCTCGGGGATCGTAGTCGGCTAGGGAGCATGATAATATATGTTTTGAGTGTTTGTCTTGATTCCAGGAGTAAAGGTTAGCTCACCGGGTTCGCTTTGAACATCATGATAATGTCCAAGGCCTTGTCCTCTTGCTGCTTCGTTCGTTCCTCATCAGTCAACTTCTTCTTTCCCTTCGTCCCATTGACGTTCTGTCCTTTCTTGCTGCCTTCACCGACGTTCTCTTTGTGGGAAGCCCCGGCAGACTTTTCGTTTTTAGTAGAACCGTTCTGGGTTCGCTTCGAAGCCGGCAAATCGGAGGGGACCTCCTTCGCCTTCCTCTTCGTGGTAGAGCTCTGGTCAGACATTGAAACGGACGTGGGGGACAAATCGAAAGTAAGTGGACGGAGGAAGAAGGGTGGGGTTGACTACGATTGAATGAAGAACGGAAAAGAGTCGATTACTTTGTAGTCGAAGAGGGAGAATGGATGTTACGATCCGAATGAGAAGGGTCAAGCGATTTACATACAGCTACTTATATGTTGGATCAGGATGCCCAAGAGATGATCTACACTGCTTCAATCCGTATGAATGGGGAGTGATCGCTCATAGTCGTGTCGAGAATTAGACGGATCAACTGTCTTCGCCCTCTCCCCCTCTGGCCTCCTTTGACACTCTCTACTACTATATACTACAGTGACAGTCCAGTCACCTCGCCCTTCTCCTGTACTGTAGACCACCTTCGCCCCCTTCCCCAAGGAAATGGTCGTATTCGTCGTTCGGGGGTTGGGCTTCTCGCCTCGAGAAGGGGACGACGAACGACGAACGATGGCGACGGTGAGAGCGAGCCCGCCACAGTCGCGTCGCGTTTGCTTGTCGCTCTACTTTCGAGTTTCTGAGTCGGTCGCAATGTTCCCCTCCACTGACGAATATGAGATCGCGTCCCCATGGCACCTGGGGAAAAACGGTCACGTCGCACACATCTCTGGGGCAAGCTCATAATGGGCTACGGGAGCTATGTATAATCCCCAGAGTGGTGGGGAGACTTCGCAAATTTCTATAGCAATGGTCGTACTCAATGAAGACTTCCAATTTACTCATACACCGTCTCTGACCTGGACGTCTTTCAGCAGATCGCCTGCCAATGACACCACGAAACAGCCTCCGTCACAAAGTAAACAGACATTGGAGGGGGGAAACTAATCACTCACCGCGGGATCACCTTTTCAACAATGTCGCCCCCCCCTCACCTGGAATGGAGTCATGGAGAAACGGCGGAAAGGGTAGGATCGCTCGATGACGATGTTCGATGTACGATGTACGAACAGCTGCTGAAACCGCTGGCTGCACTCGTCGATTCGTTCCCTTTATCCCCCAAGGTGTCCACAGAGCAATGTCTGTTCTACTCACTCTTAAATGGATGAAGTCATTTGTCAGTGATGGCCAGATCGGTTGGAATCCGTCGCCGGTTTCGCGCCTGCACATCTTCCCAGGCCACCTGCAACGTTACGTACATACCTGGCAGCCATCCCTTCAAATAACAGCCCAGCGACCATGCCATCTCAACACACCACTACCGCCGCCAGCTCGAGTCCGAACTCGTCAACTAAACGCACACCCGAGACATTCAAGGTCCTTCTCAAAAAACTCGTTCAGTCACCGGACGATTTCAGTTCAGAGGACGTTGCCGAGTGCTTCGAACACCTCGTGATCAGTGGACAGAAAGATGAGCAAGGTCATGTAAAGGGAGCGACCGAGGCGCAAATTGGAGGTTTCTTAACTTCTTTGACATTATCGGGTTTGGATTCAGACCCGAAGGTCATTTCCGCATGTGCGCAAGTACTCCGAGCTCATTCCGTTCAGTTGGATGGATTGTTGAATAGAAAGGAACGGGATGAGAAAGCTGGAGAGGATTTCGAAACCGAGGACGAGGAGAGCAAGAAGAAAAGCGAATACAAGGGTTTGGTTGATATTGTAGGGACGGGTGGAGATGGTCACGACACCTTCAATGTCTCGACCACCGCTGCGATCGTCGCCGCCGGCGTTCCTGGTGTTAATGTTGCAAAGCACGGTTCCAAAGCTGCCACCTCTTCCTCTGGTTCAGCGGATCTTCTTCTCTCCCTTGGCTGTGAATTGACATTCCCACCTTCTTCCCTCCCGAACCTTCTTGAAAAAACAACCTTCGCATTCCTATTTGCTCCTCACTACCACCCCGCCCTCGCTCACCTCGCACCGATCCGTCGACAGCTCAACTTCCGAACAGTATTCAACGTTCTCGGCCCCCTCATCAACCCTGCCAAACCGCAGAGAATGGTCCTCGGTGTCGCCAAAAAAGAACTAGGACATACGTTCATCGAGGCTCTCAAGCTGTTGGACGTTGAGCGTGCCCTCGTCGTGTGTGGTAAAGAAGGATTAGACGAGATCAGTTGTGAGGGAGAGACCTGGACTTGGGAACTTCGTAACGGCGAAATCACAGAGAATTCGATTCACCCGACAACCGATTTCGGACTAGCTACTCATCCGATCACATCTGTTCGAGGATCAACCCCGGAACTCAACTCACTCACTCTCCGAGCACTTCTGACACCTGGTGCGGCCTCTCCACCACATCTCTCTGATCCGGCTGATCCTGTTTCTTCTCCATCTATGGATACTATCCGTGACTATGTTCTTCTCAACGCCGCTGCTTTACTTAAGGTATCAGGCGTTGCCGCGGACTACAAAGAAGGCGTAGCGCTCGCTCAACAGAGCATGGATTCTGGAGCGGCTCTCAAGGCGTTCGAGGGCTTTAGGGAGGCAAGTCGCGAGGCGATGCACGGAAAGAAAGATGCGCCAGAGGACGATGGAGGTGTTGCTGCGAAAGGAGGAGAGGTAGAAGCGTGGCATCATAAGAAGGAGAAGAACTGAGGGGGTGGTTTAGAACATGACTGACATGTACGGAGTGAGAATAAGAGAGGACGCTCCCCAACGGGGACGTGAGCCGGTTGGCGTCTTACCACCATGTGACAACTGATGACGTAACAGATGCACGAACATACATACATCTGAGGAGATGTGATTAAATACCTGCAGTGTAGGGAGGCGGTTGTTTTGAGACGCAAGGGGAAGTCCGTCCAATCATTCCAGCCAGGCATCCGAGGTTGTCGAAATGCGAACGTTGTATGAAACCCCCAAAACAAGTTGATGGAAGGCTACCGGTTCTGAAAAGGGTATGTCCGGCATGTCCAGGACGGAAATATTAAGATGCGTCGCATGAATCCAGACGAGAGAAAGGCAAACATGAAAGAACACATCCAGGACAAACCATCGGCAGACCGGTTCTTCAAAAACAACCTCTTCGCAACATCCGCCTAGGCAAGACAAAAAGTTGGCAGCCTGGGATCCCTGGATATGTTTGAAGGATGTTAAATTTTTTTGAGGCTTCCCTAACATCAATAGGGGGCGTGGGGTAGTGGTAACCTGATTCCTTAGCATTCCAGCTTAAGATCGTTTCATGTTCGCAACATGGATTCGCCGGGGGTTCGATTCCCTCCGCCTCCAATTCCTTTTTGCCAGGTTCTTTCTAGGCTGTTTTTTTTCCTTTCAGTGCTCTTGCAGCCGACACTGACGTGGTGTTACTTTCCAATCACCCAACATCAACAGGGGGCGTGGGGTAGTGGTAACCTGATTCCTTAGCATCTCGCTTAAGATCGTTTCATGTTCACAACATGGATTCGCCGGGGGTTCGATTCCCTCCGCCTCCAGATTCTTTTTGCTCTTTTTCTGTCCTCTTTTTGGACACGTTCATTTCGCAGGTCAGACATACAACTTCCGATCCTCACGCTCCGGTAAATCCCCCTTCGCCAACAAACCCCACATTACTGTACCCCTAAAACATCTCGGGCCGTGTTTCTGGTTGGGCTTGGCAATAAACTAATGCTCTTCAGGCCCATGTTCATTCAGCATGAATCCTCTCATCACCTGATCACCGGTCACTTATTTGGTGAACCCCACAGATTAATCTCAAGCTGGACCATCCCTCGAAGACCACAGCCATGACGTGACTATCATCCTTTTCGTCGCGACGTCGCATGTAATCTAGCTCCCCCACTACCCATGGCAATGTATATTTTTATGTGACATCTCCCTTTTTGGCTCTTTTTCGGTTGATCAGCTTACATTCAAGGACCTTGAAATAAAAACAATCAAGTTATTCGCCGACGACCAGTCGAGAAACATCGGGTAGGTGGAGTCTTTCTGCCTCTTCCACCAAACGCGCGCGACGCGCTCCATTTCCATTTCCCGCGCTTATCTGCCGCCCAAGCCCAGTGTATCTATCATCCCTGTTAAGCTATCTTGACCTGCCTCACGTCGAATCAGTCCCCACCTTTATCCAAAAATCAACAGCGCAATTCACCTCCTACTGTCTGTCGATCGACGCAGAGTGCGACCGGCAAGTCGAGTGTCGCTCGAAGGATCAAGGTGAATACGGACACGCGACTCTACTCCATTTGACAACGTCCTCCGACCTCTCTTCTGCGAAACAATCTATCCCGGAACTTTTGATGGCACAATACGAATTGTCGACTGACCATTAAAGACCGCCGCAATAACTGCCGTGCCATGTCCTTCCCTCAATCCATTCTTCCAGGTCATGGTCGAGTTCACCTTGCAACCTCACGTCGAGTTTCGCACCCCCACGACCCCTCCTCCTCCGCCCCTCCTCGATACTTCTCTAGACTCTCTTCCGCCAACGGCACTTACCCACTCAAATTGCTTTCCCCTGCCCCACTCTCCAGTCAACCGACAGAATTGCAAGTATGCTACATGCTCGCATACGGTGGAGGATTGGTCGCTGGAGATGAGATCACGCTCGATGCCAAAGTAGGAGAAGGAGGAAAGCTAGTTTTGTTGACACAAGGAAGCACCAAAGTGTTCAAGAGCATACCGGGGAGAGGCAATCCACTGACGGACGCACAACGTAAAGACGGATCAAGGGAAGGAGAGAGTCGACAAAGACTTCACGTCACACTCGAGCCCGGGAGCCTTTGCGTCGTTCTCCCCGATCCAGTACAACCTTTCAAGGCTTCAGCTTACTCGCAAGCCCAGCGTTTCGTCGTTCCTCCGTCCGTAAAGTCACACACATCCGTACCGGCGACCGAAGAATCTCAAAAGACGGAGGCGGCCAGTCTCCTTGTTCTTGACTGGTTTACGTCCGGCCGACCTCTCTCTTCCAGTACCGGTAGCGAATCGTGGGAGTTTGATCGTTATGCCAGCTTCAACGAGGTCATTACATCTGATGGCGAAGTTCTGATCAGTGAGCGTATGGTCTTGGAAAACGAGAATCACACGTCACACGATGCATCATCAGCTCAGCACAAAAATGGCGAAGTCCTGGAAACACCGCGCCAACCAAGTCTCCTTTCTCATCGTATGTACCCATACGAAATATACGCGACGATGCTCATTGTTGGGCCCCAATTGGAACGTCTGCTTGTTCACCTGAACTCCATGGCCGATTCGAAATCATCCACGCAGTTCCAAGCCTCACGCCCTTTGGACCTCGTCTGGAGTTTCAGCAGGCTTGGAAACATGCCTGGTCATGCATCGAGAGCCGGGTTCTCCGCCTCCGCATTAGCCGCAGTTCAATCTGGATCCGGAGGATCGGCAGGTGGAGCTGGAAATGCTGGCGGCGTTCTTCGAGTTGCGGCGAAGGATACCGAGGACTGCAGAAACTGGATTAGGCAGGTGCTGTCAGATGGGGGATTGCAGGATATTGTCGGGTCTGCGATGTGGCAGAGGATGATATAGTACAGGTGGCTTGCGTACCGCAATTCTAACGCCAGGGGATGGCTGCAGGGATGAAAAGGACATTTGTTGTATCGAGTAGGGAAACGAATCAAAAGAATCAAGCCACACTGCGCCAATCCACTCGGATATCCTCGGTTCGACACCAATAGCGAGTAATCCGGAAGACCGAAGACCGGTGCAGATGTAGGAGCACATACAAGTTGTAAGGATCGAACCCTCTGCCATAGACATGTGCGTTCTCGGGGGGGATGGATGGACAGTTGACTAAAGTAGATGTATGTCTATGAACCAAGACGCGCCATCCGAGGAATTCCTTCCTGTGCGGCACGCGTCACGACCAGTTCATCTTATGGCAATCACCTCGTAACCATGCGTTTTGTTCTCAAAGAGTTCGGCTCAGAGATTGGCGGCCTCACTGACGTGAGAACTATGCTCGATCATGCTCTTAATGACATGTGGGACTAGAGCGCCAGATAAGTGTTCTCTTTGGGACGAATGGTGGGTCCGGTTAACGTCGATTTAGAAATTGAAAGGAAACAGCTTGTTCTGGTGCCTCGCTGCGATGTGCACTGCAAAAGAGTCAGAACATAAGCATCGATATTCATTTGCTACACGTTCCTTTGCGTGTATATTTTGACAACATCCAATATATTTTGATCTCGGGCCGTCCCCATAAACTATGCCAACAGGGCCAAAATCGCCTTTACAACCTCGCTCCCCTCGCTCAGCATCGCACTTCCCTGGGTGTTATTCTCAATCGCCTCCTCAAGACTGGCATCCAACAACCTTCTAATTTGATTGACCAGGATCCCAACTCTACTCCAGGCCCGCATCCGAATTTGTCCTTCTTTTCCGATTGTCAACCCGCCGGCGAAATGATTGACCGTAACGGGACCGCCGAAGAGTAAGAGTGCGAAGAGAGGAATCTCGGTGGCGTCAAACAAGAACGGTTTCGAGGTCTCCGCCTTGTGGAAATAAGTCAGATAACCCAACTTGAGGGAGTTCTCGCTGAACAAGATTGAACCAGGATGGATGAAGACACGGCCAGAATCATCAAAGAATTTGACCTCTTTTGCCTCGTGGTCCTTGACCAAAGAGCCGTGTTGCACCTTTTCGTACTTGGCATTCGGGGGCCGAATGCTCGCCACTCGAGGATAGAACGCACCAGTCAAGATGGCTTTCAAAAGATTCTCATTCTCGCTGTTTCGATTGAGAGCTTCCAACGAGGCTCTCCCACGCTCCACGTAGCCCAATTCTTGGAGGGCTTCCACAAAATCTTGTCGCAAGCTAAATATATCTCGGAATGCAGAGAAGTTGATAAAATTTTCCTCGCAAAAGCGTCGACGAGCGCTGGCACCTTGAATGTCCGCCACGGCGTGATACGCCCGCATGTTTAGCAAGATGTCGGATTTTCCCCAAGCGAATTTCTCTCTCGCCTTCTTTGCTTCATCTCGTTTCTCCATAGGTGCCGAGAAAAACGGCTTCGAGGACAACATGGCCGCAATCGTCAAGGCAGGGTCGACAGCACGGAAGATGCAACCAAGCACCAGCATTTTAGCTAATCGCAGGTCCACGGGAAGAGCCGCCATGTGACGACCCAATGCGGTCAACCGAGATGTCATCGCCTCACCCTCCACTGCTCCAAGGTCCATGAGTGTCTTCCACGCGGCATCAAGCGCCTCCATCCTAGGTGGATCGATGGCACGCAGCAGGTATGCCTTGACATCCGCATCTTGATCCATAGCCTTGATCTGGAGAAACAGTGATTCAAGAGGTGTTCTAAGAATTTCGGGAATGGCAAACCGGGCCATCTGTTGCTCTTCAATCCGTCTAGTGTACAGCTTGTAACAGACACCGGGTTTTGTTCGACCGGCTCGTCCTCGGCGTTGTTTGCATGCCGCTCGACTTGCCCACACCTCGACAAGCTTGGAGAGACTCGTTTCAGCTTCAAATTGCGTCTCCTTTACCTTTCCGGCGTCTATCACATATACGATGTCGGGAATCGTGATCGATGTCTCGGCAACATTGGTGGCCACAACAACCTTTCGCAACTTGGTAGGTGCGAAAACTTTCTTTTGATCGTCGTTGGAAAGGTTGGCATGTAAGGGTAGGATTGCAACATCGTTGCAGCGACTACGGATGCTGTCCATGGTCTGACGAATTTCGGCAACACCAGGCAAAAATATTAAGATTCCTTCAGAGTCTTTTTGAGATGTCGAGTGGATATGTCGCACGATGGACCCAATCAGGTCGTAAGAGATTGATTGCGAGGTCGAGATTGCTTCCACCGCGTTTCGATCTCTGTCGTTTAGGTCTAACTTCTCGAGACTGGTTCTCAGTGACATCTTCTGGTCCTCGTTCTGCTTGATCTTGAAGCGGGCAGGCTGCTCGGGCTTGTAGTCGAGACGAGAGATATAATCTTCGAGATACAGGTCTTGCACGGGGTGTGTGAAACCGGGAATCTCGAGAGTCGGCACGCCACCAAAGTAGTCGATAAACGTTTGTTGATTGATAGTGGCAGACATTAAGATGACCTTGATCGTCTTGTTTCTTTGCAACAGCTCCTTGAGCTGGAGGAGCAGGAAATCGCCATCCACGGACCGTTCGTGGACCTCATCTACCACAATATGAGAGATTCCTTCGAGATTGGCATCCCCTCCTGCACTAAGGCGCCGCAGAATGACACCGGTCGTGGCAAAAACTAGCCGGGTGACCCCTGGCTTAATCTTGCTCTCTCCTCGGATAATATAACCGACGGTTTGTACATCCCTGTCTATGCTCTCCATTCGTTCCTCAGCCACACGTGTCGCGACACCCATTGCTGACACTCGACGAGGCTGTGTGACGATAATGGAAGTGGAAGCGCCCTGGCCATTCTGGATGGCGTGATCTAGGATGAATTGAGGCACTTGAGTGGATTTACCACAACCGGTCTAAAGAAAAAGAGTGTGTATTCAGCAATCAGCCAGATCCTTGCAACGAGAGACAAGATCTCACCTCTCCCACTACAATCAACACTCTGTTATTCGCCAGAATTTCGTTCACCCTATCCTTTTCCTTCCAAGCGGGCAACTTCGATCGAGCATCTAACATGGCAGGATAGGCAGGTTTTGCCTTCATCTGCTGTTGCCACTGAGCGACCTGCTGATGTTGCGCCTCTGTTGGTGGTCTCGTCGGCCTTGCAGTCCGCTGCTGACGTTGCTTGACACGTCGTCTTTGCGCTACTTCTGGTTCTATCACGTCAGGCTTCGGTTGAAGATACTCGGTCACTCTTCCGACGTCGGGAGGCGATTCAATCGCTACTGGCAGGTCTTCTTCCAGCACTTCAACCATTGCGAATACTGCTCCTCCCATACCAGAGCTCAAAGTCTCCGCCAGGTCTGGTCTCTCGGGATCTCGGAATCTCTCGAGTAGCCGCCGATGAAGGTGAAGCTTGATATAAGAAGGCAAGGTCTTGGAGGTGAGGTAGAAACTCGGCGGGTGAAGGTGTCCGGCCGAAGGATAGCAAGAGTCCTCCGAAAACAAGACATGCATGGTCAAGTCGTCCGACCCGCCGTGAGCGACCTGTATCACCAGCTCGCCATCGGTCTCCTCTATACGGTCGTCGAGAACGCTCTGTAAGACCATTTTCTCCTCTTCCCTGGTGGCATCCCTTGCTTCCCGATCTTCACAGCCCTCACAACTGCCATCAAAGCCACATAAGCGTCTTCCCAGCTCGTCCAGAACGACTGTCTCCCTTGCTTCATTCGCGACGACAAGCTCGACGGCTTTTCTTGGGAAACCAGCTTTCTTGACTAGCTTATCCACCAACCAGCCCTTCACCAACCCCGTCTTTCCAACACTATCGCTTGCGACACTTGAAATAAAGTCGGCGGTATTACTCGTCGATCGATATGATCTCGGCAAGTCATCCTCTGGCAGATGAACAAGGAGCCACTCGATTGCAGCTTCGAACGGAGAGAGTGTGCTCAGTGATAGCGTCAATGGGTCGTTGATGGCTGATGACGATCCTCGGTGCATTCGGTCATGAGCCGCTGAAAGAGCGTTTAGACAGGATGCGACGTGAGCTGGACGGAAACCGAGTTCAAGAAGCTGCTTCTGGATGGGTTCTGAATCAAACGCAGGTGTGTTGGTACCGGAGGGAAGGGTGGAGGGTGTAGAAGCGGATTCGCGAGTGGCTTGAAGAATTGCCGATGGGTATCGGGACATCATCTAGAGAAGCAACCGCTCGAGTCAGTAAACGGAGGCGAGGTATAGCGGGACTTGACGATGATATGACCCACTTTTCGTATCACGTCTTCCACCAATTCCCTCTGGGACACTGTCATCTTGACCTCGGGTACATTCGCCCAGCCTCTTTTCGGTCCACTTCCCCCGCCATTCTCCGCCATCTTCCCGTTCCCTTGTACCGATTCGTCATATCTTCCAGCAACTTGTGCACCCGATGCATTGCCATTCGAAGCCTGGACATCTTGCCTCTTCTTCTGACGATTTTCCACCTCCTTTTGAGCTGCGAACGGGTCCGAGGAGAATTCCCAATCTCGATGCGCAGGGGCTGAGGCTTTTTCTTTCAGAAGGACAGACCAGTAGGGTCGAATGACCGGAGGGAGGAGAAGAGCCATGGGTAGATTGTTGTAGATCTATTGATAAGCCAAGGATCAGTAAGCTAATCCTGTGAAATTGAAGGGCCAAGGATGATGCAAGACTGACCCGAAACATCGCGTACGTTGCTGCAAAATGCCTTGCCATCATCGGATCAGACTCCTCTATTCTGGGTATTGGAACCATCCTGACGATCTCAAATTCCGATATGCTCTTTCCTTTCCTCTTCTTTAGTGTCACAGTAGCGGTATAGGTCTTCGGATCTGTTTGGGGGTTAGCCCGCTGTACAAAAGATATAAGGGTCAATTTAGTAACTAAGCTGAGACGGTACGATTTGCACATCGCTCACGCTATCGACCGTGGGCTTTTCCCATCCTTCTTTTTGGCACTTCTCGCTCAAAAGAGTCACCGGAGGCTTGTATCCCACAGGAAATAGCCGCTTCGGTGGCTCGAATGGCATGGGCCCATCACCTGCGTTCTGAGGCACTGTCTTGGGTTTTGCGGAGTTGCCAGCGTTGCCAGATTTGACGACATTGGGGGGTCCCTTGCGTTTGGGCGGCATGATGGTGGGAAGGATATGCTTGTCTGCTTAGCTGAGATCGGAATGGATACACTGCGATTTTACAGTCATGTTCATATAACGTGGAACACACATTTTAATATCGTATCAGACTGCTCCTACCATCGGACGAACCAAGACATGCTCCTGGATCGAGTGCACCTCACTTTCGGCCTATGGGGGGAAAATATCGGCAATGTTGCGGGGTTTTTCACGTGGGCAGTCCATTCTTTGTTGATTTTGTCGTCATCTTTAGTCACGGGCACCATCTAGAAGTCCCCTACGCGATAGGCTCGGCCCCCCAATGGGCTTCAACCAAATTGCTTCGCCATGAACAGAGATGTCCTCTGAACCAGCGTTGCCGAAGTCTTTCCGATGTTAGCACCATTTCGACAACATGTACTATCCTGATTGATTCACCCATACAATTCATTTCGTCCACTGAAACCGAATTATTTTAGATCTTGCCCACCTTCTTCCACTTCTTCCATTCATCCACCCATGCCCGAGTGAACTCAATCTCCTGCTCATGTACCTTCCTGATCCTCTTTGGCTCCGCCAATGGATCCACCAGTCCGTTCTCATCGTAATGGTGGACGGCATCATTGATCCATTTAACAGGTCGCATCATGGTGTCATTTCGAGGAGGTGCGATGTCGCTTTGCGCGGTCTATTCAAACGCGAGAGAGAGAGGTAAGAGTCAGCTTCCTTTCTCTTCATCTCTTCCTCTGGAGGTGTATGGAGTGGTAACTTACAGCAGGTCTCCAAGGATCAGAATCACCGTCACTGATTATCGCAAGGTATAGAAGACAGTCAGTATACGGTACGGAGCAAGCGGAATCTGAGCGCCCTAGACGCTCACATATACGCTAACCGATCCGCAGCCAAAGCGAAGTCACCCCTCGCATTCACGCTGTCCACATCCGGATACTCAGGTACCGTGTGATGCTTTCCATCCGGGAAAGCTTGAGTGCAAACCTTCCGGCTGTAATCAAGATTTATGAATTTGGAGATGATCTTTGGTCCTTCGAGCGGGGCAGGCATGAAGTATCCCCATTGATTGCAGACTTGGAAGATCCACAGTCTCCATTTCTGACCGAGATCGTGTTGTCGGTATTTGGCGGTGTCATACGTTCCGAAACACTGCAAGGTATGGTTTTAAGAATCAGCACGGGGATGAAGTACGGAGAAAGTGAAGATGGAGAGGAATTACTGACATCCTCGATATCTCGTTTCCCATTCTTGTCTGCCGGGCACTTGTTCACGATGTTCTCCTTGATGTAAGAGGCGTAGTTCATGATTTCGGACGGGATCTTAACGAAACCGATATTGGAAGACGCTCCCCCGGCAGTCAAAATATCGCAGAAGCGATAGAATTCATCTGAACCGACTTCCGGGTCCCAGTTTCTCGCTTGCCAACCCCCCAAAACACTCGAGAGTACGTCACCAAAGTCCTCGACGTGTTCGAGGTCTGATAGTCCGAAAAGACCCATCACTGGTTTCTGGAGCATTCCACCTCCAATTTCGAGGAGTGTATCGATCGTCTCAATGGCGTGTTCTAACGTGCTCATGCACTGCCTCGGTGCCCACTGTCGAATGGCGTCAAAGTATTCAGGGTAAGAGACTTGGGCGTGGACTACGGCTGAGGATGCGATCGAGCCCCAGACGAGGCCTTTCGGTGTTTTCTCGGCAAAATCGGCGGCGGAAGAGATGTTAATATGTACCCCGACCTTGGAGTGACCGACGTCGACCCGACCCTTCGATGGATTGATCGCATTTGATCCTCTGATGTTCATTCCGTCCACAGCAGGATGAGGTTCCGGAATCTTATTAAGTTGATCACCTTCGTATCCCCACCCTTTGATCATGTGTGCCGCACGAGCCCCAGCATAAGATCCACCATAGTAGATCCAAGGTCTAGATTCTGGTCCCGTTCTTTCTGCCAACGATTCTTCCAGATATCCGAGATCGAGGTTCTGGATGAAGCGGACACTATCCATCTCGGCTTGCTCATTATTTAGGAATCGGAGATCATCAGTCGAGAGAGTCATCGGTTGATACGAAGGGTATGAGACGTTCGGGAGGGATTTGCCATAGTACCTGTGTTCGAGAATGATCCCTACACCTGAAGTCGCGTTCGAGAGGATATTGACGATTCCTTTCTTCAAGAATGGCAGCCTGTTCGCACCGCTCGTCTCCCCCCCATCAAGCACAAATACTGGCGCAACATCTTTCGTCGAGTAGTGCTCCAGGCTTACCCAGTACCGTTGACAAAAAGTGACGTTGTTCTGTGGATCAAAGTGATCAAGAGGTTGATAAAAGCATCGTGCGGGATAACAAGGATCGGGAGCGGGCTCTTTGTCCGATCCATCGTCTGGATCGTCCTTCTCCTTCTTCTTTTTCTTACTGTCTTGGCTCGAAATGACTTGTTGCTGGCCGCCGCTAGCACCAAAGAGTGAGGGAGTGGAATCAATGCGAGAGGAACGCTCAGCTTGCAGAGCTTGCCAGAGCGGGATAGATGGTCTCGCTGAATGAAGGAGTTCAAGATCAGTTTGATAGTCGACGGAGTCACCGTCGTCGTAGGCGTGGGCATTAACGCATTTTGTATCAGCGTGGGCAATAAGGAAAGCCGCGAGACCGAGGAGTGAGGGAAGGGGAAGCATCATGTCCTCGTATTGGAATCGTTGATGTGTTTTCGATGTGCGGGCGTGTTAAAGTGCGTGTGCCCGATGGTAAGCCGGATAAGAAGAGAGGCGCGGCCTGGGTCACAGGTTCGAAGGGTATCTTCCTGATCTCACTCAACTGTCAGATATACGAAGCTGTTCCTAGCCGTACCTATTTAACTTATCCAGAGAGACCGGGGAACATCGTAAACTTCACCGTATGATGCTCATTGCGTGACTGATCGACCCGTGCCAACGTCGAAGGACCACTACTGTGCACCATAGTCGATAAATAGATCCGGTCCATCCACCGGCGATCGCCGACGAGGGAGAAACGTTGGGCACGTGAAAAAAAGAACGCTTGATGACGACACCCAGAAAGTAAAAAGAAGCACACCCGAAAAGAGATGGTACATTTGTTATTGGGAAGAGGGTTTACAGGAAATGAAATATTAAATCTTCGGAGAAAGCATTACTGTTCCTCATGGCTCTGCTCCCCTAGTCGAGAACAATGGATGGACATTCGGAGGGGTCGTCCATGTTTCTTGAGACTTCGGCATTGATAGTCCAATGATGTCACGGTGTTACCCTATTCATCGATCGGATCAGCGAGCCAGTAGTGAGTTCGGATTCAAGTCCAATCACGTCCCCTTACTTCACCTTCGCTTCAAATTCCAGTACAGTATAGCGGTGCTGTGTATGTGATGCGGATTTTTCCCTGTATCCTATAAAATTTAGTGGCCCCCCTTCGCCAGGCAGTCTTCTTTTTTTTTTATCTATTCTTTCTATTTCCCTTGTTCGGTATGGAGGAGGCTAGAAGAGCGGTGAAGCGAGGACGCATGGATGAATGATTACGAAAGAGCATGAAATCAGGTATATCTTACACCCATATTCATATCCACTACCACGTCCACTTCGAAACACCTATACTTGATGCCTCCGGCCACGTTCGCTGTCGCGTTCGCGGTCGAAGCCGAGGTCCAACAGTTCTGGAGTAAGCTCAGAGATCTTGGTTACTCCGAGGAGACGCATCCCGATTTCAATTTCTCTCTCTAGGACTGCGGCGGGAGGGAGGAGTGGTCAGAATCGGCCGGATTATGCGAAACCAGAGACAATATGAAGAAAAGGGAGAAGAGAGAAGAGAGACGAGAGAAAGAAGAAAAAAGGAAGGAAGCCGGAAGAAGAAAGAAGAAGAGAGAAGGAAGATGGAGAATAACTCGGCCAACTCACTCTCGTGCACTCTAACGACTCCATCTGAACCATAAGCTGACTGAGCGTACAAGAATGGTCGTCCCAATCCTACTGCTTTCGCTCCAAGGCAAAGCGCCTTGAGCACATCTGTTCCTCTCCTGATCCCTCCGTCGACGAAGATATCGATTTTTCCCACAAGTTCCGGACGAACCCGATGAATCTCCTGAAGAACGTCGATTGGTGCTCTTGATCCTTCGAGTTGTCTACCCCCATGATTGGACAGAACGATTCCTTGGCAGCCATGTTCAAGCGCTAGCTCTGCGTCCTCTACACACTGAACCCCTTTAATGATGATCGGTTTACCGGGAGCCAGTTTCTTGATCCACGCGATATCCTCCCAGCAGAGGTTCGGATCGACATATGCGAACTGAGCCGCACTCGTCGATCCTTCCGCGCGAGTCAGCCCACTGTCCTTCGCAGGTGGATCTCGCGCGATCTTCTCTTTCTCATCTCGTTCTCGATTTCCACCGACTGGTGCATCTACTGTCAACCAGATAGAATGCATATCGAGTCCAATTGCTTTCTTGAGCGTCTTTTCAGCTCGTTCCCGGTCTGCCGCGACGTAGTATTGCCATCCAAGTTCTTGGCCGGGGACGCGTTCGGCTGAGAGCTCCTCGAGAGAACAAGAGGCGTTGGATGATATCACTTGGAGCATACCTGTCTTGCCGCTGTCAGAGGGATCGAGAGAAGCAGCAATATGGGATTTGGTTTAGTTCCCATCCGCTGCGTCGATTAGTAAGCTTGACATGGTTTTACAACTCACGCTCCACGAGTCAAATTGATTTCTCCCAGTGGGTGACCGAGCTATTCGACATTTCGATCCGAATCAAATCAGTGTGATTGCGCAAAGACCGGGCACGAATCGATCGTCGCAGGAGGACAAATCGTGTCTCAACTCACCTTTGCCAAAGCAGCCGGTGCAATAAAGATCGGTAAACTACTCTTAACGCCCAAAATCTCCGTCGACGGATCAACATCCCTGACTTTCCTCAAGATCCTGGGTCTAAATTTGATTCTCCGATACGCATCCCTATTCTCATGCATCGTCAACTCATCATCACTTCCACTTGCGTAGTAAGCCAACGCTGTCGGACTTAGGATCTTGTGTGCGAGATCTTCAAAGTCGTCCAGGTTGATCATACCAGAGACACCCATCATGTTGTCGCGCGCTTGAGAGATTCGCTTTTCATCATCTGTCTCGGGCTCTTCGAGGGATTGAGTATCACTGGGATCGATTATACCCACTTGTTTGGATGGATCCAAGTTCTCTTGGATAGCGTTCGGTGGATGTAGGCTCTTGTATAATCTGTGGTACATGGAGGAGTAAACATGAATCTGGTCAGCAAGCTCGTGGCGTCTTGTAGAAGTGAAAGACGGCGCGAAGTCACTTGGTTGAGTCTTTCCCACAGTTCGAGATAATGATCTTGGATCCACCAGGCTGTGGGCAGGAAAAAAGAAAACAAGGTTTCCACATTCATCAGCACCCGGTCCTTCTGCCCGAGGGTATGCACATCCCGACGACTCACATGTAGGTCCACAAAATCCGTCACATCCCATACAGCTCCATCAATCGCGACCCAAAGTCCCTTTTCTCTCGTCGTATGTTCCGACAGCTCTTTGGCGCTGATCATCCTCTCCCCCCCCGTCTGACCCGGATGAGGCACATTCGCACTTGCATCCGGATGCTTTCTGATTGTTGAGCTAGATTCTTTGTCCCCCGCACGCTTGGTTGAGCCATCGTCGTTGTAGATGAGATTATGGGAGGCGAAGAAGATCAATGAACCTGTGAGAAGGGTCTGTTATGGAGCAAGAAGAGGGAGAAGAGGGGGCAGCAGATATTTAGATATAGAACTTGACCTATGAAACCGCCATACGCCGATTGGGATAGTGAAACAAAGCTTACCATGACCCCGATCTTCTTAACAAAATCAGTACGAATCGAAGATTGTGGTTGAAACTTCGTATGAAGAGTCCGGAATTGCATTTTACGCGGTAACGACTGCCCTGCCACCCGGAGCGATCCGGGGACCCGCACGGCAGCTCGAAAAGTGCTGAATGTAGCTTGAGATTGCATTTGTGAGCTTAACGCTTCGGGACAACAAGATGCTACCTAACAGGTGGGAATGGTCGAGCAATTGCCGTTTCGGGAATAAGATGACTGGAGCAGTCTAAGTAGTAGTCTGATGCGGCGGGGTGTCAAATTTTTGTATAGGTGATGCATGTGGCAATCAAGTTTCACGGATATCCACTCCCAGATGTTCTACAAGATGGTTGGTCTAGATCTAAGTTAATGACACGTAGATGAGACCTAATTCAAGATGAAGGTGAACTGCCGACTGACCGACACTGACCGGGCCGGCCCTAACCGAGTTGCACTGGTAGTAATCTGAGCGCCTGCCGAGTCGCCCAAGCCAACAAAGGAAAGGTCCCCCCGGGCGCGGGGGGGGGGGGGCGCGCGCGGACGCGTTGCCGNNGGGGGGGGGGGGCGCGCGCGGACGCGTTGCCGCGATCTCGGTGTAACGGATTAATCCGAGAGGGGGGGCGCAAGAAGGCGGTATTGACGCTTTTGGAGAGCAAAAGCTCAGTTCAGTCATTGGTCGAGACTAACTAATGGACAAGGCTACCACATCGCGACAGTCAGCTGACTTGAAGTGGGGGAAGATGCAAATCCGGGAGATCATCTTCATCGTCGAGTGAATCCGCGCATTTCCATTTGCACGCAGTCAGACATATGGACCGGACGGGACGGGACAGACTACCAAAACTCCAACCCGTCTTTCCCAATCCTATACTCAAATTCCCCAACCTTCTGTCTCTCCTCTGCCACACCCGTCAACGAATCCACCATCCGCACCAACCCCTTGCGCTTCGCCATCACCCTCAGGCTCTCTCTTTGATCCGCTTGCCCACCCTGCCGAAGGAGATCGTCGAGTGTAAGATCGGGTCGAAGAACTGGAACAGAGGATTGAAGAGGCAGGAGAGTTATATGAGCGGTCAATGGCCAGTAGAGGTCGGTCGAGGGTTGAGAAAGACGAAGACGAGGAGGAGAGATGGGAGGCGGGGCAAAAGAAGAAGGTGGAATTTGCGTCCCAGGACCGGTACCAGAACCTTGTAGATGAGCGGTTCTAGGATTCTGTGGTAAGGGTCGGATCGGGGCGGATGCTGCGACATTGGTTTTTGTAGTGAATGGATTCGGGAACGGAGAAGGAAGATGTTGAGCCCAGAATCGAGCATCCCTGTTCGTTTGCATATGCGTCTGCATCTGTGTTTGCATTTGTATGCCTCCATTCAATGTCGATTTCGGGTTCGCACTCGAATTCGTCCAAAGTGCCTGAGTCGTCACGATCACCACCGTCCCCATATCTCTCCGAATATCCGTCAACGCCTTCAACACGTCCCTCATCTCTGCACCATCTCTAACCCCTACTGATCTCGTACGAGTACTCTGTGCTTGTCGCTCTTCACGATGAAGTCGACCAGCCCAAAAGTTGTCGCTCATTCCATCAATCACAAGTAAACTTAATTCACTCTTGAGGTTCTTCTGGACATGTTGCGGAAGATTCAGTAAAGTGATCGCTAAAGGGTCGTATGGAGATCCGACGTCCGGTAAGATGTGCGGGAGATCAATTATCGTTAACCGTGCGAGACTCTGTTGAATAATGTCTTGAATCTCGTTTTTGTGTTTCTCGGCAATGACAACCTCGGTTTGATTCCTTGAGGCGACTCCTAGGTCTTCCATTAAACAATGCAAGATGTGCGCTTCCATCCATTTTGAAATCTTGCTGACAATACTCGCATGACTCGTCGATTGGATCCAAACGACTTCTTTCCCCTTCCCACCGATTGCGACCCTTCTTCCTTGTTCATCTTGAGCTTTATCGTTTTCGACTTCCAATTCAACCTCGGATCTGAGCAAGGAGTCGTATGGTAGAACTGTGGTCATAGCCATAAACATCGCAACTGACGTTTTCCCACTCCCAGATACACCTTGAAGTTCCAAGAAGTCGCCTCGTTGAAGCGTCGATGTGAGAGAGAATCCGGAGCTAGACAGGGGGGTCTCAGTGCCAGAGGGAATTTGCTGCGTGTTTGAGGGGATGGCGACGGGGAGAGGATCATTGGAGCGAGCGGAAGAGAGATAGAGATCGAGCTCAGGGATACAGGTGTTCCCAGGTGGATGTGCTGAAGTGGTCAAAAACAAGCAAGGACGTGGGGAATCTATCAGCAAATGATCGTGGGGCAATGGAAGTAAAGGAGATCCCTTACTAGTATATCGGACCGCATTCAAAAGCTGCACCGAATAAAACTGCGATCAGCTATGATGGAGCACATAAACCAAAGGTTTTAAGACCTAAATGGCCTGGCAACAAGCTTACCTCCCGACCATTAGTCTGTTCGACGCCTGCAAGGATGTCCATCTTGTAGCGAAACCTCACGATTTCCCTCCCCTGAGCTTAATCGGGATATCTTTCGTGGTAGAAGTGATTGCTCTGACTGATGTGTGAAATCAATGAACCAATTTCGTAGAGGTCACTTTTTTTTTGCAGGTAAAGACATCAGATGGGATTAGCGAAACAACACTGATGATGGGTGTTGATATCGTCTTTCGATTCATCTCTCGATTGTCGCAAACCATCCTGGGACGCGATTTGTGACTGACGACGACGGAGGAATTGGGAGACGCGTCCGGACTGAGCGTGGGGGGGGGGGGGGGGGGGCTCGATCCCCGACAGATCTTGAAGGGATGTCGGGTCGTTCGCTCAACCTATAGGCAACA
>JANGFI010001762.1:0-29734 GCA_025758705.1 Goffeauzyma gilvescens
CCTCCTCTTGTGCCCCCCCCCACCCCCCCTCCCTCCTCTCCTCCCTGAACCAAATCGAACTGATCAAATTCGTCATCTGCACACCGACGCGACGGACGTCGTCTGTAGGCCAACTCGATATCGTTTAAACATTTACCTCAATTACAGACTTTGCTTGCTTCTTTCCATCCGACTTTAAATTGAGATAATAGGTCCAGCATTGGGTGGGACTTATCAGCACTCAGCTTAGCGAGGTCCAGTTGACCTTGCGGACGGGTTTTTGTTTGGGTTAACAACTCGCAGGCAGTACATCATTATGGTATCCTTGAACTCATAGCCCTTTTGTTATACAATGTATGATGCGAAGTATATGGGCGGCTACCTTGAACCCCACAAACGCGACATACACCCACCATAAAGGCCTCGAGCCTTTTGTCCAGCTTGCTCTGTCTACTTACGGAGCTGAGCTCTGAGTTTTGCGTTGTCGCCCTGAATGGTGTTCATCTCGTCCAGAAGCTGAAGCCGCTGTTCCTGTTCACGTCCTCCGCGCTCTTCCATCTCCTCTTGAACCTTCTTCAACTCTTGATACACGCCCGCGATCTCCGTGTCGTACCGGTTCTGAAGTGTTTGTTTTTCCTGTTCGGCAGCCTGAGCGAGAGCGAGAGTTTGCCCAGAGAGTTTCTCATTCGCTTCGGAAAGTCTTTCGTAAACCTCGGCTTGGGAAACTGCTTTCCTTTCTAGTGCTTTCTTATTTTCCTGAAGGATATTGATGGTCTCTTGCAGCTCTCGCACCCGAGCACTAACAGGGGCAGGAAACAGGGGCGGGAAAAGATTAGTTGAAATGCTTCTTCAAAGTTTCCAGGGGTTTGACTCACTTCGCATCAACACTGGAGTTCTTCGTAGATTTCAGCCTCGCCTCCAACATATCCACCTGGTTCTGGTAGGTCGCCAAACTCTTTTGGCTGTCCTCGACGAGCTTCTGTGCTCGTGACGCATTGCTCTTCAATAGCTCCCTCTCCTTCCCTGCTCGAATCGCTCGCTCAACAACAATCCTCCCATCTTCTAGCAATCGTCGAACTCTCTCGTTGAGAGGCTGGATTCCAGGATAAGGCTCGGAATCTGAGGACGGCATAAATAGAGTCTTGAGTGATTCAAGGTTGAGATCAACCGAAGGTGATGCCACATGTTCTTTGAGGTTGCCTGTTGTCAGTTCGACCAAACCGGTAGACTCGCGACCCTTGGCCGATGGCAAGATCGTCCAGAGATCACCGAGAACGACGTCTCGCATATCGAGCTCTTTGCGCAGCTGTTCAATTAATCCCGTCTGTTGGGGATTCAGAGAGGTCACTCTAAATTTGTTGGCCACATCGGCCTCTCGTGCAGCCCCGCGTACTCCGCTAAGCTCAGTCTCGAGCTCACCAACTCGCTTCTGATGTTGCATGAGCGTCGCCTGAAGCTCCTCGTTGTGCTTCCGATGCTCCCTATCCGTCCTCGTCGACGAGCCCATCAATTCCTCCAATTTCGTCCTGTACATGTCCCTCTCCTGAGCGACCCTGGTCACTTCGGCTTCAAGACCCATGCTGACCTCCCTGACCTCGTCCTTCATCACTTTGACCTCTTCGTCCTTTCGCTTAACATCGGTATTCATCTTCTTGATCGCAGCGACTGCATCAGAGACGGTTTCGAGGTGTTCAAGGCCGAGCGCTCGAGCAAGCTGTGGTTTCGACGTGTCCCAAGTCGAAGCAGCATTCGTGCCCCGTTCGATTGCCTTTTCGAGACTTTCACACTCTTTGATCCATCGGTCCCTATCAGCCTTGGCGTTCCTCTCGAGCTCGTCCTTTATCTGCTCGAGCGAGACGAATCGATTCGCGAGCGTTCGAATCTCATCTTCTCGGCCCTCAAGCTGTTCCTTGGCCCTCTTGAGTTGGCTGTCCCTCTGTCGCAGCTCTTCTTTCTGGGATCCGGCCAGACCCTCGAGTTTTAGGAGCGCCTGCTCCACTTTAGCTAATCTGGTTTCGGCCAATTGCGATACTTTCTCCACTCTTCTGACCTCCCAAGCCATGACTCCGGCCCAATGTTCGTTGAGTGTCCTCCTCAATGTCGCTTCCCTGTCCCTCAAAACAAGCATCTCCCTTTCCGCTTCGGCCGCTTTCGACTCAGCCTGATCGAGACTCTCGGTCGTCTGTCTGCTCATGCGCTTGTTGTGCTCGTTGAGTTTCGCGAGAGTTTTAGCAGCTGTCAGGATCTTCTTCTCTCGTTGGTAGCGAGAGACTTGAGTGTCAAGTCGGGCATTGAGCATCGACAGTTCGTTCTTCCATGTGTCGACTTCCTCCCATCCACCGACTCGCATCGTCGAACAATCGACGACGGCTTGGCCGGCAAGTAAACTCAGTAGCATATGTTGCTGATCAGAGCTGCCACCGCCCTCCAAAGACGAATGTGAGGCGGCGCCTGTATGATTAGTCGGAGTGTTCGCTTGAGCACTGTACATCGTGGCCTCAACTGAAGGACTCATGGGTGATACCGTCGCAGCCGACATCGATGGCGTGTCCGGGGATAGAATGGATGGAGATGTCGAGAGTGAGGGCGGGAGGGAGGCTGCTGCGTAGTTCGAGTAGCCTCTTGCCGAGGTCAAATGTACAGATGACTGACTCGGTTGGTTACGATGACTGTACGTCGAGTTAGTGCTCATTGAGCCGTGAGAATCCTTTTCATTGGTGTGAACGTTCGGAGTGGTCGCCGCAATGTTGCGAATAGAAGCTTGACCGGTCGACCCGGAGGAATAGCTTAGGTTCGATCCCTGAGCCGGTCCTGATCGACTGCTCGCTCGCTTATGTCCCGATGAATGGCCGTTGATCGATTTGGTCGCCATTACCTGATGACCCATCCCATTCGAGGCTCGAAGGTTATCCGCCTGCACGACCAAGTCTTCCCTCTTGCCTTTGGCCCCTCCGTCTCGGCCGCTCTCCACGAATTGGCCCTTTTCCATAGTGTGTGGAGAATGACCCAGCGTAACATCAGGGCTAGTCTGATACATCTCCTCTTGAGAACGGGATGGAAAAGCGTAGACGTTGTTGCTTGTGTTGCTCTGTTTTCTCGAGTGAGTGCGAGTCGACATGTTAGCTGAGGGCATGTTGGTAGGCAGGTGTGATTGTGTGTGTTGCGTATCGTGGTAAGCCCTTTCTTGACCGTGTTTGTGATTAGTTTGAACCGGTGGTATCTGAAGACCGTTTGCCAGTCTCGTATGAGCTTGGCCTTGGTACTGGGATACCTCTTCTGTTTGTCGATCCACGTCGTTTTCATTTGAATTGTTGCTATGATCGGATTTGGCTTGCCCTTGGTCCTTTCCTCCATCGATAGATGCACCGTCACCACTAGATCCAACATTCGCCGGAGATCGAGCTCGGAAAAATGCTGCCTTCGAAATCTGTCCACCTCCAGGCGAAGCAAGATGAGCTTGGTCGTAAGGGGACTTTGGAGAAAGGGTTGAAGGGGGGAGATTTGGACGAGACCGAATCGGTGATAGGGTCGACATGGACATGGTGGGAGTTAGTTGAACGGTTGGAGAGCCCCGTTTTGTTTGGCGTGATGCCTATTTACCGTGTACTGCACTGCCACAGCTGGTAAGATTTGGGAAATAGGGTTTACCGGCGGTTCGTGCCTTGCCTAGGTGATAAATGATATATCGAACTCGACTCACACCCTTTCTCCGATCTACAACGTCCAGAGTAGAAAAGGAGAGGTGCGAACGGATTATTGTCGTCAACATCCAGGCTGAACCCTGCTGTAATCCGATGGGAGATGGCTCTTCTAGACTTTTTTGTGTTTCTGGTGTTGTTATTGTTGTTGTCTCTTCATCGCCGTATCTTGTCTCACGGCGCGAATCAGCGAAATATGCCAGTTCACTCGCGCCTGAGGGAGAGGGGTGGGGGGGGGAGAGAAGTCTCATCTCCCCGCGCATCCCAGCAAACTGGAAGGAGGGCAAATGAGGGGGGGGGTTCCCTAACTCCAATACCACTGACTACCTATTCATTCAGATCTTGCAATTGACTTCTGAGACCAATATCCGAAAGGAAGACATGCTTCATGTATGTGTCTGGTTGGAGCTCATATTCTCTGTCAAATGGGGGTGAAGCCCCTTGGCAACCCGGCACAGGGTCGAACAGAAGTGCAGAAAGATCGCCCAAAGGCTAGAAACCCTTGCAACAGCGGCTGAACATCTGCATCAGTCGTACTGCAGTCACAGATAACCTAGAACCCCAAGAATGAGAAAAAATCCTCACGCACCCGCTGATACCCTCACTTGTACACAGACTGAGGATCAAGGTTGGACCTCCCCATACACCAAACCCTGAAATGTGGACAAGTGCTTACTACTCGTTATACAGTTGCCACCGCCGCTACAGTAACTTCTTCGAATGGAACGGCCCATTTCCTCCTCTAGTCGCATTCTGAATTCTGGATTCCTCTCTGAAAGTTGCCACGAGGTAGCCAACAAAGACGATGTTGGCAGCGAACACGGCTGATATGGCGGCGTGCATTGATGACCCTAAAGTTCACAAGCAAGAGAAGGGAAATTATCGCCAACGGATTTTTGGCGTGAATGACAATCGGTTGTTGAGGGTTATTATGACAGTCGATGATAAGATGGAGAGAAGAGCGGATCAAGGAGAGGGAGAAGATAGGAAAAGAGGAAGGCACTCACCGTCCCAGACATATTTCAGTGACCCGAAATAGGTTACAATGGGAACACCGGCCATCATAATCGAAAACAAAACGGCCGTCGAGAGGACCGACCTGAAGGCAGACAGAGTTGGGAAGTTTTTCAGCACAGCATTCCTGGAGGAGTACAAAGATCGATATTTTTTGCTTCCGTGACTTGGGGAGAAGGCGGTCCGGGTCATACGGTCACTTACGTCTGATTCCCGGGGCGGTCTGCCATCTTCCCAACCGCAACACCACTAGACATCGTTGGAGACGTAAGGCTGGACAGTTGAAAAATGAGAGAGGGGTTGAAGATGTAGCTGTAGATCAAAAAAAAAATGAAGCCAAAAGCGGAGAAATGAGAGATTAGGTCCAGATTCTAAAAGAACATACATTACAGGGTGCGAGCAGGGCTCGCTTCCTCACCGTCCCTGTATTCGCTGAACACGAATGGTGCCCAAAAGACCGCAGTGTCGGAGTGTTCTTTTCTCTCGTTATCGCTTTGATCCCACCCGCATCAAGCAGCGAATCAATGATCAGGCTGGATTGGATTTGAATTCGGATGTCGGAAGCACTAACCCTTCCGCGACGGCGGTCTCAGAGGGGAGAAGATGGAGAACGGACGAAGAAGGCTGGGGAAGATTGAGCGGAGAGGGAAGATTCAGGTCGAATCACGAGAATCGTTTTGACCTCGTGAAGACTTCTGGAGCAAAGGGTTGTCGGATCTGCGAAGCATATCACCTCCTACCGTATGTCGATGACAGTACCGACAAGGACAAGGACAGCGATGATGATGAAGGCAATGCAAGTGTTGGCAACAAATACCGATGGATCGCTTACCCGTTCTCATATCCACCAAACGGACGCGTGACCACGAAACGCGTAGGTGACGTGATCTTCTCTCTGAGCGCCGTGAGGACATTATCCCAAATGCTCGAGCCGCGGTGTCCCTTCAACAGTCTAGTGTATCCCTCCCCCCATCAAAGGGAAAAGCGGAGGCAGGTGAACTCAAAGGAATGATCAGTTGTTCGTATAGGAAAGAAAGACACACGGGACGGATCGGTCGCTATCCCTAATCCAATATTGAGAGAATGTAAGAGAAAGATACAGGAGGCCCTGAAGGACTGACATGACTTAACAGACTTCTAGATAGACACAGGACCCTTCTGTTGATCATGTACTGTTACTAATCAGAAAACCCCTCTTTTCCGTCATCCAATTCTTCCTTCGTAGGTTTCGAATATGTCGACCTCGCACTTGCTCTCTGTTCGTCGAGCCGCTGGAGCCGCCGCACATCCTCGATCGAGACTGATACTCGCTCGTAGATCACAGCCACGATCGCCGCCTCATCGGAGTTTTTCGTGGATATCGTCCCAACCCGAAATGCCCTTCAAAAGTACGACATTGCCCGCAACTGATTTCTTCAGTCCATCCTCTCAATCCTCCTTCATCCCGAGATTTCATCCCAATTTTAAGACCGACTCCAAAACTTCCAAGGCGATGGAACCGGAAGATCCTTCCAACCTGGATCCCCATCGCCTGGTCTCAGATAGAGAATGGGAACTGAGGGTTGGCTCTGGGATCCTGCATCTACGAGCGATGGTGCCGCACATCCTAGATAGTTCCGTCGAATCAGAACGTTGGCCGACGAGTGTGTTCAGCAAGGATATTGTGTTGGTTCTGCCTCCCCCATTACCAGTCAAGGTAAGGAAAAAGGCAGATGCGAGCCATTGAATACTCTTTGCCGACGTAGATCAGGCTAAAGAAACTTAAACTCCGCTTCTTTTTTGCCGCCGTCTTAGATCACATCGTTGCCATTGTACAGTCTGACATTTACTCTCACGCGCCACGGCTTGCATGCCCTCCATTCTGACATCGAAACGAGCATGGAACGGTTCACTGTCTCATCGGCGCCTGCGCTCTGCACCTCCTCTGGCAGTAAGGACTTGTCAGAAGCATCTCCCCTTTCTCGTCGTCAACGTCAAGTCCGCGTCCTCCTCAAAGTGACCGGAACGTCCCGCCTCGGTTCCCCCACTTCACCCACCATTTGGGAAACGTCATCTCTCTTTTCGTTCTGCCCCATCTCTGGATTGATCGCGGAACACAAAGTCGAAACGATTCGACCTCTCCCCAGGGAAGGGGTCGCAGAATGGCTTCGAGGCCGTTTGATGGGACACTTGGCAGGTGCAGGTGCGGATGCAGGAGAAGGGGCGGTAGCTGGAGGATCTGCAAGCAATGGTGGGGTCGGAGGAAGAGGCCAATCCGTGCCAGATGGAGCTTTGGTCCCACTTCGATTCAAGCCTGCATTCGAGGCAGCACACGTGGCATCAAAGAGGGTCAGGATCAACAGTCGAAAGATGTGATTACCGGTCGGTCCCACCATGACCATACTGTCGCACATAATCTAATCAACATCTCTCCCCGAATACGGACTCTCTCTCTCTCTCTTCATGATCACAAGGCCATTTCCTCTGTTATCGTCTTTTCAGTGTCGGTTGACATCATCTATTGCCCAATCGCCGTTAAAGCCTACGAAGACGGCCCGCTTGATAACCCAATTGACGGGCAACCCAGAGCTAGATGCCGAAAGCGCTGCTCAAGAATTAGAGTGGATCCGACATGAGATAATAGAAGCCGGGGTGGAGGAGGCCGTCGCAAAACGAGCAGCTGGCATGCCCCTTCAATACATTTTAGGTGAGCCTCCTCCCCCCCCCCCCCCCCCGCCGAGGCAAAATGCATGCAGGATATTATACTAAAACTACTGTTCCAACTCAGGTGATACCGACTTTGGACCTATCCAGTTGCTCTGCCAGCCTCCGACACTCATACCCAGGCCCGAGACTGCGTATGTTTTCGCAACGTTTGCAGAACGATATCTCTTAGGGAAAAATCTCCGCCTGCTTGATCTCTATACCGGTTCCGGTGCAATTCCAATCCTCCTCAATCATCTTGTGCCGGGGATGAAGTCAGTCGGAGTTGACATTCAACCGTCAGCGATTAGTCTCGCGCGGAGGAATCTTGAATACGTCGGAGTAAGCAGCAGCCCGATCGCCTGCTCTAAACCCGACGTCTCTTCTACAATCACCTTCCTAGAAGCGGACATCACCGCTCCCGAATTCCCCGCTCGTGTCATCCAACAGTTCGGTAACTTCGACATCATTACTGCCAATCCGCCTTACATCTCGCCATCGGCAATCTTGCCAGCTTCCGTTCAAGAGTACGAGGACCCCTTGGCATTAACTGGTGGAGCAGGCTCAGACGGTTTAGAGCACTATCGCCACCTGGCTCGCATCACACCACTTTTGCTCTCCCATGCTTCTCAGCGAATTGTGGCGATGGAGATAGGGTATGACCAGTCTGCGGCCGTTACAGAGCTTTTCCGAGTCCAATCGTCCCATGTCGAGACGGTGCAAGACCAATGGGGCCGAGACAGGATGGTAATCGCCAGGGTTTCAAACACATAGAACAAACTATGTTTAAGGACTTGAATCTGCTGACGAAATTAATCTATGCATCAAGAAGTATGATCCTCCCGTTTTATAACACAAGATAAGGCAAGGAACTGTCTAGGCGCCTCATTCGTTCGGCCGACTGCAAATCCGTCGACTTTCCCAACACAGGACAGCAGTCGAGTTTCTATCGACCCCCGAGGCGATTCTAAGACTCCTTGAGAATCGTAGAGACTGTTGTGGAGAGTTGTCCCAGGTCTGCAAGTTCAGGGCAAGCCGCAAGATAATCATACGAACAACAGTTCACCTCAGGCCGCGCGTCGTTCTGGTTTGACTGTTTGTTTTTTTCGAGATCTGCAGTCGCGAGAATAGAACGACCGTCGACGCGACCGAGTTGGTTTGGCGGGGGCGAGAGTTGCTTCTCGAGATCGGAAGGGGTGCAACGGTCGTCGTCGTCGTAAAATGTGAAATGTAATCCCTATATAGATGGTAGAGGATCTCACCTACTGAATATCTTTTAATGAGAGCGTGCCCGGAGGGCTTTCGGGAACAATGCGCCGTTCCGTTGAACTGTCCAATCCGCCAGTTTCTGCCTATGTTGCAACAACGCCGCATTGTCGCTCGTCGAGATTCTTCCAGGAGTAAGCCTTAAAAACAAAACCTTCTCGGTCGAATCTCAGGACTCTCCTCGCTTCACATATTCCCGTCCTTGTGACCAATCATTTCTTCAAGTATATCTGCCTCCGGACCCCCCCCTTCCGCTTGCTACTTTCGACATCAAATTTTACATATCAACCTGTTCACGATGTCGGGGTGGTCCAACTCCTTCCGGTCTCCATCACCTTCAGAGTCTTCCTCGGATTCAGATTCTGTAGTCAACCGTGCGGTCGAATTTTCCGGCAGGAGTAGTACGCACCAAGAGGATAGGATAGAAAGATGGTCGAGTGTCGATCAAAGCTATGATGAAAGGCTGCAAGCTCAAGTGAGTAGCCGTAGAATCGGTATCACTTTGAAAGGCTTCGGATGGTGTCCTCAGAAAATTGTTGGCCCGGGCCCAAGACTTAGCTTCGGTCTCCACAGAAATTTATCAGTCTAATGAATTTCGCTGACAATAAGCCTGTGTGGCTCAACACCCATTTCTAGCTCGATCTCTCTTCACGAGAAGACTACGCCTCTTTCGCATCCAATCCCTTCTCAATAGCCAAGCTTACCGGTAAACAACATACTCGCATAGAAGCTGAAACTACGCACCGAAACGATCAAAGTGGAGAGACTACCATCTTCAAAAAGAAATCGACCTCAAAGCAATCGACGAAGGGTTTAGTTGAGATGAGCAGCCAGAGGAAACAGCCCCGGAAGCACCGACTGCCAGGTTGGAGTTGCCCTCTTACTATGTGCTTAGGCATGCAAACGTTGACCCGAGTTTTCTCCATTCGTTCGCCCTAGCCGCTGCTTTTCCATCCTCTTCCTCCCTTTCAACAACGATGGGAAAGAGTCCCCGTACGAGTCCCACATCCACCGCCTCCAAGATCGCATCGACATTTCCCGCATTTCAGAAGTCTGAGCATTCGCCCCGTAAAGTGAAAGGAATCTTGGATGCGAAGATGAAGAAGGATGTTATCTCGTTCAACAAGATTCGTGAGTGAAGTGATCTTGTCCTTCCTCAAGGACTGCGCTGATCACACTCAATCTACTGACTAACGGCTCAGCAACTTCGGCGACTAATAATCCTGGCAACTTCCCAATCCTCCGAGGACTCGAGCGACAAAAGTTGATGGCTGCTGCCAAAACGCTTCACGACGCTGAGCATCAAGCGGAGTCCGCGTTTCCGTATCGCTCTGACAAAGCTCTTACCCTACCCCAGAGTCACTTTTCCACCAATCGAGCTAATACCAAAAATCCGACTCACTCTCTCTCACATCCCGGATCGTGTCCCGCGAAACTCTTTGCCTACACGGATCCAGACCCTACTCAAAGCGAGAAACTCGTCTCTCCTACATTCGCATATGGCTCGCGCAGTCAGCCGATTACATCTCAGGATCTGCCAACTCCCGATCCCACGCCTATGAGAGCCCGGACTTTCCAGTCTTCAAGTCAATCCACCCAGGGTCGAACGGTCATCCACCCTGTGAACACACAGAACGTTACCAACCTCCCGACATGGCTCGTCAACACTCCTTTGCCCCCCGAGATCCATCAGCAAGATGTCTTTCAACTCCGACTCGGAGGTATCTGGCAAGGTTTTGGGGCCGAGCATCCAGATTCGCCTTTGAGAGGTGCCATCTCAACGACGCCGGAAACGGTTCAGCACCAAGGACTGCCCTTGCGAGTGTTTCCGCGAAGTTCAGTCGAGGGACCTATCACGATCGCTGCAGTCCCAAATTTGCGAAGGAACGCGTCCCCTTCCACAACCCCTGTCTATGGTCGAAGGTCAGCGACGGGAGCGGGTGGATCTCCCCCTTTTCGCTCTTCCAATTCTACACCGGGTAAGTTGTCTGGGTGCTCAATGAAGGAACGAGTACTGATTTTGACCTCATCAACGCTCTCGAACTCCCACAGACCACCGCAAAACGGACGACGTCTTCTTGGAAACCGAATGGTCCACCTTGCCAGCTACCAAGCGAGGACGATACGGTAGCACTCGAATTGGAAGCAAGGCCTACCAGCTTCCCCTCAAACTTCCCCTTTCCTTGAGCCGAAGGCTAGCCAGCAGACCTCGAAAGTCTCCCCTGTCGACCTCTATGGACGGGGTTGAGATCATTCCTCTGAGGCGCAGATTGACGCTATTCACGCCGAGCCCCCTCAAGCAAGAGATTCAACTTCCGATGACCAACACGAACGAGGCGGAAGTCCGAAATGAACATCTAAATCAACATGTAACCGACATCCAAGATTCAGACCATGCGGTGACGCTGAATCTCAAAGCGAAACACGCCGGTCTGACCCCACTTTACCATACGCTTCTCGATGCCGATTACGACAACCCCTTAGGTTGGCAGCCCGGACTTGGCTCGGAATTGCGACAGAGCGGCGATGTCGCTACATACGGAGAAAGGGTTTTCGACACTTCCCCTTAGGCTTTTCAAGAGCCTTCTTGAGAGCAGTCTGAGAGTCGACATGTGAGATTTCATTATGAGGTCATTGAGAAAAAGGTTTCGTTCGTACATGCATAGGTCATTTATCGTCATGTCATTAAGGATCGTGATTTGAAATTTTTCCTCCCTTAGTCTATCGTGAAGGCGGCGTCGGGGCATCTCCCAAGCCGAACAATTTGCCCCGACAATTCGCAGCACCGCATCTACAGGCCATCTTCCGGCCAGTCTCACTATTTGTATGCGTTGTCGCCGTCTTCTTCGTGTTGCCGTTTTTCCCTCGTTTGCCCAAAATCGCCTTCTTGCCGGAAGCCTTTCTCGAGATTGCCCGCGACACGAAATCTTCGTCGTTCGGGTTATCCGCCTCCACCTCCATCTCTACCTCGTGGAGTTCATCGTCAGGCGGGCCGAAGTATGAGATCGTCAGTTCTTCGTTCTTCGCGATGTCTCTGCGGGTAACGAATGCCAGCCTAGGCTTCCGGATGTCATAATCATCCATGTAGACGCTTGCCAGCCCGACATTCGAATCACACGAGTGGTTGACATACCGGGTCCAGCTTCCCCAATGGAACGCATCCACGGTGTATGAGTTGCCTGCATCAAAATCAGCGTTGTTGCTATCTCGAACCTCGTAGACATGACGTGCCCACGCGGGATCGATCTTTTCAAGGCCGGGTGGTGGTCGAGAGATGAAGTAGCCATCGAGATCAAACAGATATGTCCTTCCCACCTTGTCATCATATATCCTCGCTCTGGTGTCAACATCAGCCTCCAAAACAATCTCGCCGGAGTAAAAGCCAATAAAGGTGCCTTTAGGCAACGCCTGTCGAGCCTTGGCTCCCCATCCTCTGTTCTTGGTCTTGTAAATGTCGATAGGAGGGGTACAAGCATTCTGCACCGTTCGATTCCTGCAGCTTGGCGGACACCCACAGGTATCAGAGCACTCGAAGATGGGGAATTGATAATCTCGAACGAGTCCATTGGGGTCACAAGCAAAGCCTTTCAGCAAGATATCGTTCGGGATCTGGTGATGTTTGAAGTAGGCCTCCTGCCGTTTCAAGCAAATACAGTCTCCATCTTCACCACATGGGCCCGTACAGACACATCCAGTATTTGGCATGGGAGGCTCAACTCCTTCCGTGTAGAACAAGTCATCTGAATAGACAAATTCGACAACAGGGACCTCGCCATCTCGGTCTGGAATGATGTGGAGTGATTGTGGGTTTCGAGAAGATGAATTGAAGTATGCTTCTAAAGCGGATGGGTTGCAGCTGCCAGAGGCGGCATCAAGGAAGGGCTGGCGAAACCTACCAAATGAGAGTGTGGGTGGCAAATTTGGCTCGTCCGGGTGTGGTTGGATTTGGGGAGGGGGGTTAGATGGTGGCTGAGCCGCCAAGCGGATGGGGAAGTGCAAGCTGAGATCTCGTTCGGTGGTGGTGGTAGCGGGAGGGAGGTTTCGTTCGGTCGCTACGTCGTTCGATTGAGATGCGTCTGCAAGGTGGAGCAAGTCGTCCAAATAACGAACGGGAGTCGCCGCTTCTTGCTGCCACCTCAGCGCCCTCTGCTTCGGTGCCAGCACGGGAGTGCTGGGCCTAGAGGTAGCGGCGGACCTGGGCGGCTGAGCTGGTGGTTGATACTGGACCCTGTCAGGGACGGATTCGGTTGTTGCTGTTGGCGGTGGCGTGACCGGCGATTTCGCATTTAATCGCATTTCGGCTTGCTCCAGCCTCGTTTTGGGCAGCGTCGCACCGCTGAACGTCGGGGGCTTGGGAGGTGCGATCGAGCCGGAGAGACTGATCCCATGCCTCGAGGACGATGAGGGTCCGTTGAAAGGAACGGCGTTAACAGTGAATTGCGTGCGTCCCGGCGGCTTGCTTGAGGGCGACGAAGAGAGACTTGTCGCATGCCTCGAGGACGATGAAGGTCCGGTGGAGGGAACGGCATTAATGGTGAATTGCGTGGATCCCGGCGGCTTGCTTGAGGACGACGAAGTGGTCGGATGTTTTGGGATTTCGACAAACAATTCGTAAGGCTTCCTTGGAGCGGATCCCTGGTCCACCCCCATGTCATTTGGGCTCCGTCGTCTGATATTGAGATCGCTGAGCTCCTTGTCGACTCCCATCTCTTCGTCTTCATCGCCATCGTCTTCCTCCTCGTCCTCGCTACTGCCAAACGCGTCCCACCTTGGCGGCCCATCCGGATCTACGGGTGCTTTGGCTTTCACCTTTGTTCTCTTCCGTTTGAGGATCGCGTTTCGCAGATCTTCACTTGCTCTCTTCTGACCACCATTGATGGACGGCCCCGAATGGACAGCGGCGCGGGCTCTCTCGAAGGCGAGTTTTCTCTTCAGTTCCCGTTGCACTTCCTGTGTACCCTCAGGAGGGGGAAGGTTCGGTGGGTTGGATGTAGTAATGGAGAGTGATCGAGGAGGCATATTGGCATTGTTAGCAGTGAGGGATCGACGAGGAACGTTTGGTTCGACACTGAATCGGGAGCGCGGGATAACCCTAGTACCAGGAATGATTGGCTTGGTGGGAAAAGTTGCAGACTTGGCACCTATGGTGAAGGGGACAGGATTGATGATCCGTCCCGATCGAGACGAGGATGGCGGAGCGTTCTTTCGAGGTCCCGAGGAGCGTTCAGGGTTATTCTGTCGCCGAGGAGACGACCCAGTGACTGCTTTGTTGTGATGGTTGGGGAGAGCGGATGTTAAGAGGATCGATTGAGGTGGCGGCGGAGGCTCATCAGACGAATCCAGCAGACCCAGATTATGAGATGGTATGCACTCACCATTTCCCAGGAGCTCGATTGACCTCTTGGGTCGGGGGATGACAATAACTTCATCGTCGCTGTCGGAAATGATGATCACGTCTCGGGGGCCGCCCGTGACCTTCGGGTCCGGTCCATCTATTCGTAACAAAGGCGAAATGGAGCGGGCGGTCGTTCATGGTGATGGTAACGAGGGTGGTGATGGAGGGGCGCGGCATAAACAATACGATATGGATGGTGAAGCGAGATAAAGCAAGGTCAACAAATGATTATTGGCAGAAGTTGCGTTGCGGTGGACTCGGTCATCGGACATTTTTGATCTCAATGACCTCCCGAAATGCCATTGACCACACTCACTCGACTTTTGCTGATCCTTTTTATCTATCCCTGATCTCTTGACGTTACCGGACTGCATGGTGACGAGTTGACGTGCCGGCGCGGGGCAGGTAAACGCGTCGGCCGTAGGTCTGGGGACACGTATAGTCCACCGGACTGTGTGCTTTATTTATCCACGGTGTCGACCTGTGATCCTTTTCATTTTGGTCGTCTGTCACGGTGTTTCCTTGTCGGAGGGGCAGAAATGTTGTCCACCTCTTATCTTTATGGTTTGGCCGTGATATGGTCGTGAGGATGACAATTGATGTTATAATGTTGATTTGCTTGTAATTGATCCTCCTACTTGGAATGAGGCTTTGGTTGCCCTCAAACACTAACACGTCATTGGATCCTTTGTCTGCAAGGGACTAGATGCAATGACAACCCACCATGAGAAATCCAAAAACAAGTCAACCAGACTTGGGCATAGTTTGGGGATTTTCTCACGGTGGGCCTGGACAGCAGAATTGCAGGATTGAAACAGTATCAAAACAGTGAATGGCTGATCACCATGCAAATTGCTGAAATAGCAGTTTTTGTAACATACACCTCTTATCCATCAGAAGTTGCTTGATATTGATCCCATCACGCTTATTCACATTGCTGGCCTGCGCAAAGCCCGCTGGCAATGACACAAGAAGCTGGCTGTGACTGCCACACCGTTGTTCCGCGGTCTCAAGTCCGCCACTAAAAGCATCCGGTCTCCTTTGTTTGTTTTTTTGTCTTTTGTGTGGTCCTTCCTTTTTTCCGGCCGCAAGAGTCACAGTAACTCTCATTCTGCTCCGGCACTGAACCCCCTTGAATGTGCCCTTTATCATTTCAACTGGCCCTCCTGTTCACAAAATAACTAGCTGATAGCAGGTGGCTAGAATTGTTTTCTGGGAGTTTGCACCTGCCTAAAGAGCAAGTCAGGACTTGGATGCATATGCAAGACAAATATGGAACTAATGAGAAGCGTGATACCGTTGATACATCCTAGAAGAGGAAATGGGTGTCAAATGTAGATTTAAGTACGTTTTGGGCATAGAGAAGGGGGTGTGGGCCCTTCCTCTTAGTGGGGTTGACGTCAAGATTTCATTGTGCGAGTGAGATTTTCCCTCTCTTCCATCATTAGTAGGCTGGCCAGCTGCATAAAGCCGAAGTGGAAAATCATCTTTACACTCTTCAAATAAATAACGTCTCACCTGTTCAATAAAATAAAAATATATATATAAAAATAGGTATGTGGTAGTTTCGGTCCCAAAGCAGCCTAATGTTTCCGCTTACAGGCACCCCCGTTGTCGGGCTTTTTAATGACCCTGTAGCTGCCTTCTCACCAGAAAGTGACTTGTCTTCCGCAAATCGGAAGCATTTCAGCACATATCCCCCCCCCCCCTCCACAGTGGATTATCCTCAAAGCAAGCATACATAGCGCACGGGGGCGCGCGGGGTGGGGGGCGAACCTTGAGGAGGAGCACCAGATAATATCTCATTTCGAGACTTACGATACAGAGAAAGGGAAGAGGAACGCGAAGCTCACGAAGCTGCTGTACGCTTATGACAGCGATACCATGACCAATAAATGTAAGAAGGAGGGGATACTTGGGTGCACGACCAGAGGCGCCCGCACAGGTAATCGCAGTGGATTTTCCGATCGAGCTATCATTAATTTTGTTTTTGAACACGAAATAGGAATAAGATGAAAATGCACTTGAGCTGAAGATGGTCAGTATCTGATACTCCGTCTTCCCTGCTATTGACAACTCATACGGTGTCCGGCCACTTTTCCTTTCACTTTAATCTATCCTGCGGGCGGCCCTTGACGTGGATCGTCCTTTTCGCCACCCTCGGCGAAATTCGACTCCGGACGGGAGGGACGACTATGAAACGCGTGGAGGGCTGTGGGGGACGGCGCGTGTGGGAACCCTCTCCTCCTGCCCCGTCTTCGTCCACATCTCTTTCCCCCTCCCCCCCCCCCCCCCCCTTTCCCCTTTCGCGCCCTTTCGCGTCTCCTCTCTCTCTCTCTTCTCCCTCCGTTTCGGAGACAAAGATCGTCATTCAATCAATCACACACTCTCCCGGATGGTAACCCACTGATTTTGGTCTTCTCAAATGAGAAGAACTATATCAAATACAGGGTAGTTGGATCAGTCGTCTAAATTGCGATCCGGCTTCAGGCACAATCCACCAAAAAGTTCAAAGCCAATAGCTAAAGCCTGTCGCATCGGGTAGACTACACCATCAGTGATCACCACCGAGGATAGTGCGACAAGGAACATCTGTGTAAGATGGTTGCCGTACGATCGTGGAGTAAAAATAACAGAATCAATGTGGTGGGAATAAATGATCAGACGGCGTAGAAGGAAAACCACAAGATGATAGTTCTATGGGTTTTGTACGGAAAAACCTTAACTCTTAAATACATTCGTGAGTGACCTAGACAACCCATTCTTAAATTTGATAAGTTGGGAGGAAGGGGATCTGAGGGTTTGAGAAGTCAGGGGTTCGCTGAGAGGCGATCGCCGCACAACGTTTGGGGGGTTAGATGAAACAAAGGAATAGAAGGATCAGGGAATAGTCTCTTTCCCTTCACCTCCTCCGAGTCTCTTTTCGTCAACAATGCTTTCCATTCTCTTTTGTTTTGTTTCTTGATCCTCCTTTGTCTTTGAACCTACCCCGTTATGGAGGTGAGGAAGTCGGAAAGGGGTCTACGAACCACTGCCACTGACAAGGCTTCTGCTTATCAATCAGGGGAACGCGTGTGTGTGTCGAATAAGATACCATACTCATCATTCCAAGCTGACACCTCATCCCCTGCCTGATCTCGACCGTCATATCACCTACGGACGCCTGACAGCTGCAGAGATCTCCATCAACCCGAAAGGATCTACATAGGACAATAATCCTTGACAGAAAGATCCCCTCTGGAAGACCAATTACTAAGACATCAAGAACGATCCATTGCCTCGAACGTCTCCTCTCCCGTCTGAGCTTTTTGTTTGCGCCATGAAATCTTTCTTTCTCTCACACCTCAAGAGGTCACACATCTCTTCCAATTCTCTCGAGCCATCCACCGACAAATTTCAATCACCGACTGA
The DNA here is from genome assembly GCA_025758705.1 of Goffeauzyma gilvescens. NCBI lineage: Eukaryota > Fungi > Basidiomycota > Tremellomycetes > Filobasidiales > Filobasidiaceae > Goffeauzyma > Goffeauzyma gilvescens. The sequence continues at coordinate 17,446 of JANGFI010001762.1, forward strand.
CACGCGACCCAGGCCAGCATCTACAATACTCACGGCCGAGCCGGCAACGAAAAGATCAGTCACCTACTCTTACCCAGCCGCTGCTGCTACCGATGTCGACTTGGCCGCACGTGCTCTCGATAGTGAAGTCAAATCTATGACCTCGACCTCACCAAATCGGTCCTCTTTTGTGGGGAGGGCCCTTCCAATCAATTTGAACAGGTTGAACACGGATCCGGAAGCAGTGAAAAGCAAAACACAGCTGGACGACCTCACGTACAAGCGCGCAGGAAAGGAGGAATCAGGAAAGATGAAGTACAGATTTCCATTTCTTCGAAGGAAGGGAAGCAAGAAGGAAAATGCGAGAGGGAAAACGAAGACAAATGCCCAGGAGGAGTACATGGGAGGAACAGGCGTGACCGTTGTGGACGGTACTCCGTCACCCGTCCTGGGGAAACCGCTGCCAGATCCGACACTAACGCCAGACTCCAAGCCACTCCCAATGAACCCGTCCGCTTCGCTCGAACCAATGACCCACAATCTCTCTCAAATCCATACGGAGCAACCACAACTGGCGGGGAAATCATCCCATATGTGTCGTTCTGAATCACCCCTTCCCTCTCTTCCAGTGCCTCAACCCGAACCTTCGGAACCTCATACGACATCCAAGCTTCTCTCCTCACTTCCTTCCCGTTCTTCATTATCCGCACCACTTTCAAATCCAAGTTACAGCAACAATTCCACTGTTCGTGAATGCTCTTCGCGCCTAAAATCGCATAGATACAGTGGCTATACTCCCTCACAATGGACAGACATGGCCGATTATGCGACGTTGATATCAGCGAAGAACCCGGCCGAATTGGATGTCGGCGATGGATCGTTGCATCAGCAGCCGAGACAAGACCAAACGGCAGATATGATGGTGGATGACGACAATGCTTCGTCGATCGAACCGCATGAGAGAAGGCCTAAAGTTGCTTTTAGGTCACCGGCAGCGTCCATGGTACTCACTCCAGAAACTGCGATGGGTCGTGTACCACCGGCACAAGTTTCACAGCCATCAGATAACTCGGATCCAGAGGTCGAATCTCCTTCTCACAAGGCGATGGCCGCCGAGCGATCTTTCCTCCGACGTCAAAGTCTGCCTGCTTCCAGTGCGTCTGAAGTCGCGCCACAGCTCCCACCCAAAATATCAAGGTTCGCCTCAGATTCGAACTCTCACCTGAATGAAACCCAGATGGAAATTCAACATTGTTTCCCTCGAGACCCGTCCTCCAGCAGTACCATCGCTTCACTCGGCCGGGCCATGGGGATGCAGCAGAAACGGGCCAGATTGGGGGCGGCGATCTCTAGCTGGGACAGTGAATGTGAGAGTGAAACCGGAGACCGAGTATCCCAGATCCGAGGCATGCAAAGACCCTCTTCCCCATCCGTGCTTTCGGGACGAGGTACTCCCGCTTCGCCCAATTCTTCACCTCTTGACACCTCTCCGACCGGTACCACTCAGACCGCACGACTGCCGGCGGTTCGACTCAGCTGGGCGCAGATGACGGAGGAGGATCTGGTGGCAAATCTGAGTCCAAGGGAAAGAACGCGGCAAGAAGTGCTATGGGAAATCGTCAGCAGCGAGGATCGATACGTCTCTGATCTTCTCAAGCTCAAGACGATCTTCGCAGACGTAGTGCTTCCTTCGATACAAGATCGGCCGGAGATCCCTTATCACCTGCCAGATCCTACCTCTCCGCTCCCTTCGACCCGACTGGACAGTATCTCGTCCGTCGGGTCATCATCGCATCCAGCCCAAAGTTCCTCGCCCTCGAATGTCTCTCTAGCTAGATTTTCCACCACAGACTCGGCCGAAACCGGTGGCCGACTGCCTATCGCTGCTCGATTCGCTTCTCCTCGACCCAGCTCCGCTGAATTCAGTGACATTGAGATGCAATCTGGGGCTCAACTACCTGGACTACCAGCCCCGCATCGAGATGCGGGCAACTCGATTGGGACGACAAATCTTAAGGACTCTCCCGTCATTGGGCTGGGATTTGATCTACCGGATCAGCTCAGTGCATCTGACGGCGGCAACGGGACATCTAGGAGCAATGCGCCATACGGCGTCGTCGTCAACAGGCGCCCAGGCTGGCAAACCCGATTTACCCGCCCAGGTCGCAGCCACCATTCTCTTCCACCCCTCCCTCGAAAGAATCCAACGTCTCCGTTGATGCCGAACTCGTCGTCCGCATTCAACAACCGGGCGTCTGTTCATGTTATAAGTGGACAACCCGTCCGTAAGGTCTCGGCTGGATCACCCGTACATCCTAGCTGCTTCCCACCCACTCACAGCCAGATGTCACTCTCGAACAGACTGCACAAGCGACTTCCTTCCAGTTCTATTACGACCAAATTGCCTGACAAAGTAGATTTACCTGCCAATTTGGCATTACTCCTGGAGACAATCAGCTCCGGTATTCTCGAAGGTCACCTGGCTCTCCGACAAGCACTTAACGCTCGGTACGATGACCAATACCCGCTGGTGCGAACCTTGTGCGATGTCTTCATCGCTCATTCCTCGATTTTCTCACATTACAAAGAATACATCCTGCACCTCGAGGCAGCTCTAGCAGAAGTAGACGAACTTACGTTTCAGCCCAAACATGATCGACGAGCAAGTCTCGACAGCTGGAATCAGCACGCGGGATCCCGACGTCAGCTGGCCCAAATCCTCGATGTGAGTTACCTTGAATCAGTCTCCCCAATGATATGTTATGGGCACTGATTTAGAACCCTACTCTAGGCGCTTGACGGTCTGGCGGCTGAACAAGGAGAGACTGGCCTGTATATCTCACTTAGCAAACCCTTTCAACGACTTCTCCGTTACCCTCTACTGTTCCAGAATCTGCTCTACCATACAGACCCTTCCACCAAGGAGTATGAGGCCACAATCAACATTATACAGGAGATCGAGTCCACAGTCCGTGGCATCGAGGACGAGAAATGGTCTCAGGAGCAGCGGCAAAAAACTCGAGATGTGCTTGCCAGGATCGAGGGGCTGGACAAGAACAAGGTGAGTTGAAGAGCTTCTATCAGTCGAAGGATGCGACATTGAATGCGTCACTCCTCTCCAAATAGCTCCTCATCGCCCCGAAACCCGCGCGGGTGCTACTCGACGAGAAACCCTACCAGAAACCGGTAGCTCCCGGTCTTAGTGGCGACAGAAGATCGCATAAACGACTGAGTGACCTATTCCACAAGGACCCCGAAAGCAAGCTTGATCTTTGGGCAGTTACTTTCTCCGATGTGACCTTGCTGTGTAGTAAAATCGGCAGTACAACGCTCCCTTTGGGATCCCAGAACAACTTTGGTCCTGGCGCAGTCAAGTCTAGCACAGTCGGCCGAAGGAGCCGCCAGATCACGCCGCGAAATCTGTACCATTTCCAGCGCATACTGGGGTGGCGAAATCCAGAACACCCTCCACATCCAGAGGATAATGAAAAACAGATTATTGAGATTTCGCGGTCCAGCAAAACAGTGGAGCCCTCGATCGGCTCAAAAATAAACGAACACTGGGAAGAGGCGAATTCCTCTGACTCAGATGACGCAAGCCGAATGTCCTTGGCAGTCGATGCGCAGGACCAACTTTCGCCGCTCTTTACCGAAAACCCGCCGGTGGTCCAGTCGCAGGAGCCAAGTGTTGGCTCCGGCTTGCAACGAAATGGAAAACCCAGATTTCCATCAAACTTCAGTTCATCCACTCTTCCTCTTCCCAGTACCAAAAGTCAAGTTGATGGGCGTCGCAAGATTTCCGCCGATGTGGCGAAATCGGACGCCAAGTTTGGTCACCGGCTGCGTGCCTCTTCCGATGGTCCCCCTAATATTATTTCCCGGCCCATCCCTAAGACAAGCACTTTAACGGCTACGACGGCATCTCAACGGGCGAAGATGAAGACAAAGCCTACAGCTGATGCGTCCGAGAGCCGACCGCAGCAAGCATTGAGATCCAAGATCAACACCCCGATTCGCCTCACCTCTCCTAGTTCGATCCCACAACCATCCGCCTCAGCATCTCGTGCAGGCGCTTTTAAGAAGCCTTATCTGCCCAAAGCACCAGGCAAACCAATTTGATAAAATTTCCCGACATCCTCATGACCTTCATAGAATTGCTAACGAAACCCTTTTGAAATGACCCTCACTATCCCATTAATGATACAACGAACCAAAATACATAGATGACATTACTTCCAATCACCTTTTTTGCCACTACATATGGACATACCCCTGTTTGAAATGTAACATCCTCTCCCTTTCCCCGGTTTCCGCCAGAGACTTGAGTGTTTTTGACAGGCCCCCCCCCCCTTCTCACGCTTTTGATTGACCCACCGTGAGAAAGGATACGCGCCCTGCCCTATACACGGCGTCTCGGGCGGCCGACGTCAGACGTCAGACGTCACTTCGCCCCCTGCCCCCTCTTATCCGATGTGACCAACTACCATCATCATTCATCATCATCGATAACGTGAACAAAGATGGCAAGATCTGAGGACCGGGGTAAAAAGGAAGAATGGATGAAGTCATTTTTAGGTATTCACTTCAAGTCACTTAGAGCTCCCTTAGACTATCGGTCGTATCGATCCAACAACATCCGATTCGTCACCTCCTTCAAACCGTATCCTTTGAAACCTGCTCGTATCGGTGTCATCAGCAAACAAGATGTTCGGTGGTTGGTTTGGACGACGTCCAGACCCTCGTCAGCAAGCCCGGGATTCGATCGTTGGTATCAGACAACAGCTTCTAGTGCTCGAGAAGAGAGAGGAACATTTGCAGAAGAAGATTGACGAGGAAGTCCGGAAGGCAAAGGCAAATGCGACAACGAACAAGAATGGTGAGTCGTCGTGAGCTCGGAAAAAACTCCAACAGGCGAACAAGAATGCGTTCATCAGGGTTCTCTCACAGCCTGGTGTTTCATTCCATTGACCCTGGGAGACACGTGACGTCTGTTCTGGTGAGCCTGACCTTTTTCTTTTTCTTCCTTTTCGTCTCGTTCGCTACGACAGTCGCCCTTGCGGCCCTTCGGCAAAAGAAGGCATATGAAGGACAGTTGGATTCAATAGCAGGAACTAGATTGACATTATCGGCGCAGGTGAGCAACTATTTAGCTAACAAATGAGACTTCTGCGGTACTGATCGGTGAATATATCGGGAAATTAAATGTTCCGCTTGTGACTTATCATCGTGCCAGGTTGACGCGATCGAATCTGCGAACTTGAATGCGGAGACAATGATGGCAATGAAGAAGGGTGCTGAGGCTATGAAGGGTATCCATGGTGACCTGTGCGTTTATCTCCTTCCAACAAATCTCATTATCTGCTTACTCACGTCTTTCGTCTTTTCACACCCTTACAGCGACATCAACAAGGTCGATGGTGTCATGGACAGTGTTCGTGAACAGATCGAAGTCGCCAATGAGATTTCAGGTGCCATTTCGAATCCTCTCAACATGGGAATCGATATCGACCAGGACGAATTGCAGAACGAGCTGGATGAGCTCGAACAGGAGCAGTTGAACGATAAATTGATGGGAGCTGAGAGGGCGCCAGTGCATTCACCAGTTGCAAAGATGACTCATGGGGAGCAACGCGAGCGTGAGTCCTGCTAGTCATCTTCTTAATCACACAATATTTGCTGACTGAGTTCCATTCTGATATACAACTACAGATGCTTCCCGACTGGAGGAGGAAGACGACGAAGAGGCGCAGTTGCGGCAATTACAGGCCGAGATGGCGATGTAGAGGTTACGCGGTCTTCTAATTTTTTTCCTGATATCTTTCTCATTTGCGCCCATCACCTTAATCTGGTCAGCACGTTCTGGCGTCTTTCATCTCCTTCGCTCCGAGACCATTTGTACCATTTGGCTTAGGATAGCCTCACCGGACGCCCATTTGGATCCCGGGATTTGAGCTTCGTTGTTGTACCGGTTCCTGAAGTCTCACTGTCATTATCATGAAATCAATGCACATTACGGTACTGTTTAGATCTGCCTACATGTCACACGATCACCTGGGCCTTCATCTGAACGAAACGCGACGTTCTGTCAACAAAGAAAGTCACGAGGTGATATCTGCGAACAAAGCGGTGAGCTTCCGCGCTGTTGGGGAAGGTGATGATCCGAGAAGACATAACGTTGCGGCTGGTGAAAGGCAAGGTCGTCGACATATCAGTATTCGTCCAAAGGACAAAGGACGGCAAGAAAGGGGCTGGGGAGGAAGGAGGGCTCGCAACCCAAATCAATTACTCACTGTGGCAAAACCTGAATGACGCTCTCTTCCGGGAATTGAAACGCCGTGAAGTACTTGCGCAGGGACGACTCCGTGACGAACCATGGCAGGCCGTCGAGCATTACCTGCCGGCCTCGCAATTGAGATTCCACCGGAGCCAGTTGGTATTTGCCCATGCCTTTGGCATCATCGTCTACCAGAGGGTTCTGTACCATGACATTCACGGCGGACTCTGACATCGCCTCTAACCCTCCTTCTGTGGCTAACGCCTGAGCCGCCGCCTCTTCTTGTGTCTGCTCAGCCGCCTTGAGCTTCTGTTTTGGCGCGGACTTCTGCTTGAGATATACCTCCTGCCAACGCTCATACAGCCAGTCCTCAGCCTTCATATTCACTTCGTGACACCCTAATCCTCGTCGTTTCTTTTCTGGTTGAAACTCTCTTCTTGGCTCCTTGTAGTCTGAGAGAAAGAACGAGTTGGAAGCAATAGCTTCTCGGCATTGTCGGGCGGATGGCTTGTCCGGCAAAGTGATATGGAAAGGGACATCGTGGGCAGGGATGGCAGTATTTTGAGCGAGGTAATCGGGAAGGCGGATGACTAAGAGGCGAGGTATGTCCATACAAAGTCAGCTAATTCCCCATTGGTAACGTTCTATGGGTGAGAGAGGATTATTGCTCACTATTTGTTACTGCAATGTCACCCCTCTTGAAAGCTCCGATCGACTTGAGACGAGAATGAACATCGGAAGGAAGCATAGTCTTTGGCATTCCTCGAACTATCACATACGCCTGCCCGGCGGTGGTTTCTGTGGGCGAGTCATAGGCTCCGGTTAGCCTTCTGGTTTAGCAGAAATGAGGATTGATAGCCTGCTCCTCTTACCTTCTGAGAGTTGTTGCTCCTGCAGCCCAGAGCTTGAGAACAGCCTTGCGGTCACTCCTGCGGATCCATTACGAGCGACAGCTTGTACCAGGGAGATCCCAGCGACCTTGGAAGTTGATGCCGTCGCCGCTGTCAAGAAGGACATTTCGATGTGATGCACCCGGATCGAGATTAGAAATCGAGAACTGTCGTGGGATTAATCGAGTGCGTAAAGCGAGGAAGGGAGAAAGATTTCGATGATGTTGGACTGATATCTGTCTTTATTGTTGATGTGGATGTCCCTTGTCCTGCCTACCCTCTGTTCCCGATTCAGCGTTTGATTTGTTAACAAGGTGTCTTCTTTTCAACACGAAGCCCCCCCCCCCCCCTGCCCCTTCGACTCAAAAGTGTGAATTGCCTGAATTCTTCATGTTTGCAGCCAATCCCTTCTCTGGCGTTTGCGGGTTCGCCCTGTTTTTCCCGCGCGTTTACCATTATTAGGTCAGCAACTGGTCTCGGGGGGCAGGGGGGGCAGTCTCTGGGGAGCATGCGGAGCCGAAATCATTGCCTTGGCCAGTTCACCTTAACAGTCTTGGCAACGCGGGCCAACTATCTCAATATATATAGATTGTCTATATGGATGCGGGCAATAACCGGCAGGAGGAACACATGTCCTGCAGAAGGAAGGATAGGTAAATTCGATACTATCTCATTCAGTGAAATATGGCCAAACCCCGCGGGAGATAGCGCAAGCGTCTAAATTCGTGAGCAGTCTCACACCAAAGGTGATGCAACTATGGTGATATAGATGGGACTTTCCAATGTTGTTATACGCGCAGCATGGCACGATGAATGACGAAACCAGTACTATCTGGCCCGCTTCAATATCTGATTCTCTTCCAGCTGATCATCGACAAAAGTCTCCAACTCAGTCCCGAATTCGATATCTCCGTGCAGTAAAAATTCTCTTGATAAGCAAAGCAAAAGTATGCCGCTTATCGAACATGTGCAATCAATCGGCTCCGCGAACTACGTTGTAAATCGGATGCTTTGTCGGAGGCGGCACTTCAATTCCCGCCGTGGACTGAGCAGGTGTTACTACCCATCCATTTCAGGAGAACGTTGGCCCGCCAGCTCTTCCTTCCTATTCCAGGTTGAAAGTGGTACTATAGCCTGCGATTTTGAGGTAACTGTCCGTAATCACAGCAAGACTGGCTTCCCGGCGATAGAGGATACGATTATTGACCGATACACGGCTAACACCTCGGGAGACGATGTCGAACCTCCTTTGGGTAGTGCCACATCGTTGAGCTTGTAAACCTGGTTCACGTACCAGCAAAATTATTAGTGGAATTCTTCTTTCAGGGCAAAGATATATGACGACCCCACCTTTTTCAGCCTTTGCCAGTCTACAGCCGCTCCTGGTGCTTCGAGCTCATCCAATGACACCATCTCCCCTTCCACCAGACCATCCAGCTGATCTGCCACCTCTTGTTCATCTGTCTCCCGCTCCGCTTCCGTTCGGTTGGGGTGATGATAACTGATCTTGACAACCATTAACTGAGTAGTTGTTTCGGACACTCCAAAACGTTTGATGGCATCGGTGATCTAAGAACGGGATGAGAAAGGGTCAGAATTGCGTAAGTGAACTCGTCCCAATCTGTCTCGATGATTCTTACATTGTTCGTCATGTTTAAGCCGAGTAAGATCTCGGAATGGACGGTTTTGGTCTTGAGGGTCCCGGTGGTTTGGGCTTGAAGGGCGGTATAGATAGCTGTCAATATATGTGACCGTGATGAAATCTAGGAGGAGTATCGAGAAAGCGTTGTTCAGCTTCATCAGTACTTGTGGATATGTGCTATGCACAGAGGAAATGGTGTTCCCTGTGACCCTCTTCAACACTCAACTCACCAAACTCCCCTCTATTAGCGCATAATCCATCTCGTTCCTCGCTTTATCACCTGCTTCACCCTCCATCATCGAGACCTCCACCAATCTTTTTCTCAGATCCTTCGAGTTGGTGACATTGGTGTATCGCGAGACAGAGGCATGGGCGATGGGCCGCAAATCATCACCAGACGAGGAGATTCCGGCCGAGGAGGATGCCTCGCGGAACTGAGGGAAAGGATAGCTCTCCATCTTGACGGGGAGGAATTGTTAGAGGTGAAAGATTCGAAAATCGAGATATGTCAATATAGAAATCTGCTTATTACGTCCCCATCTCTAGTCCGGTCTACATATTTCAACAGATGAACATATCAACGGGGAGATAGCGCCTTAGCCTGTGTCCAGGATACGATGCGAATGGTTAGGTGGGGGAGTCTTTTGGGTGACTGATACGCAATCATCGCCCGCAGATCCAGGCGAGTTCTCGAGACTCGTCTGTACCAATAAACTTTCACGTGTCACAATCCGCCCTTCCCCCGTCGCTTGGGCGGTTCAATTTTTCCCTCCTTTTTCATCCCCACAAGGCAAGCGCGGCGCTCCCCCCCCCTCCCTGTCGAACAAATCTTCAGTTCTCACAGTCCTTCTTCGTCTAAGCATCGTATCCAGTATCACCTTCAAGCAATCATAGTCAAAAGCGGATGTCCATCCTCCGACAACTTTTAATTAGGCATTCAGCAGGCCAACATGTCACTCAACGACCCGAATAGCGGTGCAGGGGACACCCAAGAACAAGAATCAACCCCCGAACAATAAATATGTGAGTCAATCAGATCAGTTCACGAACCAACCCATTCATTGATTGCCTTGATGGCCATTATGCCGTGACAATGATCCGAAAGGAGATCAAACGAAACCCCCCAATCTCTGGTGTCCCACAAAGATGACACAAAGCACTGGGCACTGATTGAACGGCCGGTCAAAGTACCGAAGATCGTTCTTGATTATAAGCTCCTTTATCTTCCTTAGGAGGGAAGAGCGAACCTAGAAAACTCGTGACTGAGAGGATATACACACACCATATGAGAGTTGCGGGGGTTTGCGGGGCATATTGGACACAAGGGTCAAAATTGATGTCGAGGTTTCGAAAGAAATTTGCAACACATTAATCTGGCTGCTAACTGTTGTTCTATATTTCCTGATATTACAGCTGACAATATGTCGCCGGCGTATGAAGAAGGCTCTTCGGATCCATCTCCTCCTTCACTGGAAGAGCTTCTCAAGCTATATGAAACTATCGAAACCTCGGTAGCAGCCACGAGTAAGAGCATTCAGCCTCTGCTCGAACGGTGTGCCGACAAGTCGACGAATGATCTCGACTTCTCTTCCGGCCTCTCCCTTCTTCTTGTACGACCTCACCTCCTCCTTTCTTCTATCCATCAACTCACTATCATGCTGGCATTTCGCCTCATGGCGATGGAGGATGATGATGAGACAATAGGGACTATATCACCACCGTCCTACTTTTTCTCAGAATCTCAGCCACGGGAGCTCGTTCGTCCATCGCAAGGGGATATCGCAACCGTTTCCAGTCTAGCTTTGGCCGAATCGACTCTGTCGCAAGACCTCTCTGTGATCAAGGAGACTATGGAAAAGGTCAAGGGCCTCGAGGCCAAGGTCGCCTATCAGGTTCAGAAGCTAATCGCGCTCGCTGCCGCTTCCGAGGCCAAAGAGGCCGAGAAGAAGAAGGCTGCCAAAGAGGGCCGCACCGCAGACGAGGGTGACTCCGACGCCGGCGAGGACGATCTTTTATCCTTCAAGCCGAACCCGCGCGGCCTTGACGCCGGTCCATCCAAGGGCAAGGGTGCGATGGATGGGGAAGCAGACGAAGCGGTGGATGGACGTCCGGGCCGCCTATCGGGCAAATCAAGAACAAAGAGAAACGGTAACGATTCTGACGACGAAGATGCAGCCGGATCCGACACCAGTGCAAACGGTGTATACCGACCTCCAAGAGTTGCTGCAATGCCTTACAGGGAAACCAAAGTCGGTGGAGGTCGAAAGGAGCGCAAAGCACCAGCCCTTCTCTCAGAATTCGCAACATCACTCACCTCTGCTCCAGCCATGGAATCAACATCCGGTTTGGCCGTTCGTCCCGTCGTCGCAGGCCAGAGCTCAAACTCTACTTCAGCTAAGCGTCTTGCAGAATTGACGCGAATGCGTGAGTTCGAGGAGGAGAACATGACTAGATTGGTCATGACCAAGAGGGAGGCTAAGAGGAGAGAGGAGGACGAGGAGGCTCTACTGATGGGCTTCGGTGTGGGCGGCGAGCAACGGAGTCGAAGCAGAAGACAAGGTGGATTTGAGGCTGAGCTGGAGGGTGTACTGGGTGATAGAGGCTACAGCAAGAGCATGTGGGACGATGTTGGGAAAGGGCTGGGCAAGCGAGATGCGGCACTAGATCGCAGTCGCAAGCGAAAGAGTGATGGTGCCAACGCTTTCGGAGATACGACGAAGAAGAAGGGCAAGTTTGAAAAGGCGATTCGCCGACGCAAGTAATGATCATCACGACCCCCATGTTGCCATATATTATAACGTGCAACGAACCTACACGGAATCATTGTGTCCAAGAACCAAGCATTGCCCTCGTCTGAACGAGAACCGTTTTGTTCCCGTAGACGTGACAAAGCTGTACGACTGCATAATTCGCTTCCTACCCAAACTGAGTAAAGTTCTGGTCAAAGCGACACAATAGTAACTTCGAAATGGTCAGGCCGGCATTAATGATAATGCTGAGATGAGGCGACCGATCGACCGATTTGGATCCTAAGAGCGATCACTAGATATGCCTCCGAGTGACAATTAGAAGATGTAGATCGCATTGACCAACGTGTGGATGTGCTCGGTAAACGCATCGCCATGATCACGTACATGAGTTAGAGATACAATCCAGTTTAATTGGCCTGAACTGATCATAAGGAAATCAAGCGTGACATTACCAGTACAGAGTAAGATCGATGTTGCTTAAGAGTGTTTTAATGCTACACCGCGGTCGCGTTCCGATTCCTCCGCCCAACGCGCCCCCGCCGATTCGCTAAACTCTGGTCTGGGGGTTCATCCATCTGCCATCTCCGGTTAAAGGGGCCCCTCTGGAGTCTTGGCGCCCCCAAATCGAGCATCCTTTTAGCCGGTCTCAGTCAATCCCCCTCCCCCATCTCCCTCCCTCCCCTCCCCCCCCCCCCCCCCCCCCCCCCCCCCCGCTCCCCCTCCTGCGACTTCCATGCCGCTCTTCCTTATTACG
>JANGFI010001763.1:8069-29876 GCA_025758705.1 Goffeauzyma gilvescens
CACGCCCACGCCCCCCCCCCCTCTCTCCGCCCGTCGTTGGAAAAGGGAAAGGAGGGGGGGGAGGGGGGGAGAGGGGGCGGTGTAAAAGCAAAACAGAGCGACGGGGATGAGAAGGGGAAAGGAAAGAAAGACAATACGGTGGGACAGTGGGGTTTGAGGTGTGGTTGCTACCCAGTCAACCAATCGGATCGGATTCGCGAAGTGATACCGTAGTATCGACGATCAGTTCAGTTAGAACGAACTCAGTTGGATTGATAGCATATCGATATCGGGTACTGCCATCCTTAAAGATCTCGTCCGAATACAATTTTTTTTTGAACTTTGGGATCGTTTAGCCTAGACTATCAACTAACAACAATCCGGTATCAGTCGTTGTTTGTTTGACTACGCCCGTTTGCATCTTATTGTCATCGTCAGATACTAAGTCTAGCGACCGTTGTCAGCTTTTCAATTGGGAAGAGGTATCGACTAGAATTAGAGCACCACGACACCATATCTTGACATTCCGACCCCGGAACATAAGTGTGTCAACACCACGACGACGGACTCAACTCCCTCGACCGATTTCTTGTAAGATTGATTGATTGATTGATCACCCGGAGGTAAACGCACGACGGCAAACTCGTGTGAAGACTCAAGAAACCATCCATCCAATCAAATTCTCAGACAGACGTAGCCAACTGTGAAACGAACGGAATAGGGAAGCAAGCAAGCAAGCATCATGGAAAATTATCAGAAGATTGAGAAAATCGGAGAAGGTGAGTGGAACCATCCTGTCTTCTTTCGGTTCTCGACGTATGTTCTCGAAACCTTCCTGTTTTCGTTATCTGTGCCGCGGACGTCATTTGTCTTTGTTGCGGATTTTCTCGGTGGACAAATGTTTGGCGATCGTCCGGCAAATCACCGTTCATGTTTGAGTTTTGGACAATGACTTCTGACGCGCAATTGCTTGTTCTACTTCATGACGCCCTCGCATCATATTATTGGTTTGCGTCTATTTCGCCATCGTCCCGCCCCCCTCGCTTCACTTTCCTCCCCCCCCCCCCCCCCCCCCCCCCCCCTCGGCGACACCTACCTCCAACAGGCACTTACGGTGTCGTCTACAAAGCGAAAGACCTCCGTACGAACACGATCGTCGCACTCAAGAAGATCCGTCTAGAAGCAGAAGATGAAGGCGTGCCATCGACTGCGATCCGAGAGATCAGTCTGTTGAAAGAGTTGAGTAGAGATGATAATATCGTTAAGTAAGTGGCGGTCTTTCTTTTTCTTTCTTCTTTCTGAGTGCCTTTTTCGGTCGGCGTGTTGTGTGATCTGGCTTGATGAGAAAAGTCGCGAAAAAGGATCGTCTAACCGTCCTCCTTTCGGAATACGGCTGGCATGGGTGTCACCAAGTTGTTTTGAGCTGGATCCGTTTTTACGAATTCGTCCTTCAACTCGTCTCGAGATGTTCAAAATGGCTTCGAGGTGTAGCGAAAACATCGCTCATCGCTTTTTTCCGCCCAGCGGGCATCGTTCTGTGAAGTCGGCTTTAATTGCTGATCCCTTTCCATCTGACAATACCAACTTTTGTTCGGCCACTTCCGCAGGCTGTTCGACGTTCTTCACCAAGATCAGAAGCTCTACCTCGTCTTCGAGTTCGTCGATCTCGATCTCAAGAAGTACATGGATAGCGTTGGTAATTCGGATGGAATGGGCCCTTTGATGGTGAAAGTAGGTGTCTCATTGCGTTTGTCTTTGGCGACGTTACCCCTACATTTTCCCCCCCTTATTTGACCGAATTCAACGAGCCGTTATGGATCGTCACCGTCACCATCGGGATGCACGAATCAGTTCCCAGAAGAATAGGTAAACTGACTGTTTGTTCGCCGCTACGTGCATCTTCTCTTGCTATAGAAATTCACCTACCAATTGATCAAGGGTCTTTACTACTGTCATGCGCATCGAATTCTGCACCGCGATCTCAAACCTCAAAATCTGCTGATCGACAAGATGGGTAATCTGAAGCTGGCTGGTGAGTCTAGGCTCATTACTGACCCCGCCCTGATCTTTTCGAAATATTTGGCTGAAACCTTCTCCCCCACATTGATTCCCTCCCGACCGGTCGTGATTGAACGCCACCCTCTCAGATTTCGGTCTCGCCCGAGCGTTCGGTATCCCTCTTCGAACGTACACGCACGAAGTCGTTACGCTATGGTATCGAGCTCCTGAGGTCCTCCTTGGTTCTCGACACTACAGCACCGCGATCGACATGTGGTCCGTCGGATGTATCTTTGCAGAGATGGCAATGCGTCAACCGTTGTTCCCTGGTGATTCAGAGATTGACGAAATCTTTAGGATCTTCCGGTGAGTGTGCCCAGGATTTTTCTCCTCTCTACTCTTGCCGATCGCCTTGTATCCTTCCGCTTTGATCCGTGAACTAAACCCCTCTCTCTCTCCCGCTCAACCTTGTGCGACTTGATCTGAACCGAACTATCAGTGTCCTCGGTACGCCCAACGAAGAAATCTGGCCAGGTGTTTCTCAGCTTCCGGACTACAAACCAACGTTCCCACAATGGAACGCTGTCGAACTCTCCGGTGCTGTCCGAGGACTCGATGCATATGGACTGGACTTGCTTGCGTCGACTCTGGTTTACGATCCGGCACACAGGATGTCGGCAAAGAGGGCGTTGCAACACGAGTATTTCAAGACGTATCGATCTGAGACTGCATGAACGAGCGAGGCACTTGCGTGACTTGGAGATGACAGGCTTGATGAGCGGGAGTGGCGACGTACACGTCCATTTCCATCTCTCGTTGGAAGCTGGAACCAAGCCGGCCACATCACCATCGGCCAGACCTGCGATTTCCCCAGGAATCCTTTCTCTCCGTTTTTACCATTTTCTTCCAACCCCAGACCTATCGACGAACAATACTTTTCCTTCTTCCTTTTCTACCTAGTGCGCCACGGTGACCGTCCGGATAGACTCTTGACTCCAACCTGGTGCTTCTTTCCTTCATTTAACTACCACTTTTCCATTTTCTCCTTCACACTCTCATTTCCCTTCCGTTCTGCCCATTTCTTTCACAATCATGACAAATTCACGATGTATCTGTACACATTTCCTCCCACTGCTTGCCCACCTTTTGACCTTTCCCAGATCACAACGACGCAACATACAATGTGCCTTGTGTCACTCCGGGCCCCTTCCTAGTCTCTGCCTGAATCGACGGCCTTTTCAGTCGATGGCGAGCACAGCATAGGAGACCGTCAGCGGTAAGGCAAAGAGGACTTGGACTGAATCACAGACAGTAAGTAGGGGCGGGCGGGCCGCTCGACAAGCTGTCGCATGGAACGAGGCTCTGTTCTTGTATCACTCTGGCAGTCCCTTTCGACCAAGAAGCCTAGGTGTATGTATTGTCAACTCGGGGTGCATGTGCGGTGCAGGGACCAACGGTAACGAAGACAATCAACCCTGTCGATATCATTCTTCTTAGTGCAGGGAATATGAAAATGAATGAGCAAACGAAGAACTCTGAAGTCATGCTCTTTCCTTTTGTTTCTCTTCAGGTGTCATGATCGACATTCATCATGCTTGATGTTCTATTTCTGTGACTGAGATGCTGAAGACCTGGCTTCGTGACGGAAGAGGGATGGCAGAGAGCGACCTGAGTCTTGTGTACCTTGATCGTATCTTATGTGGGATCTCCATACTTCGTGAAAATCGACAATCCATCTTCATCTCGATCTCCGTCTGCACGTCCGTCTTCGTTTCTGTCTTCGACTAGCTCTCCGACTGCCATCTGC
Source organism: Goffeauzyma gilvescens (assembly GCA_025758705.1). Classification (NCBI taxonomy): domain Eukaryota; kingdom Fungi; phylum Basidiomycota; class Tremellomycetes; order Filobasidiales; family Filobasidiaceae; genus Goffeauzyma; species Goffeauzyma gilvescens. The sequence goes on from JANGFI010001763.1 coordinate 11,854, forward strand.
CACCTGCCATTTCCCGTCTATTGCCTCATTGCCCTCCTCCAATCCCTCTTCCAACCCGCCCAAATACTTGTCTTCACATCCCTCCACCAGCCCCATACCCAATTTGTCTGTCTTTCACTCATTGCATTCACCCAATCTGCATAGAAGCGACTCAAGACCTCTTCTTTTTTCATCACTTCTTCAGGCGTCAAGTTATTGACATCTTCCCAGCTGGACGCAGACGAAGGTGGAGGGAGGGCTGAGAGTCGGGTTTGGAGATGTGTGTTGAAGAGGAGATTGACGCGCGACCAGTGATCGTGATTGTGAGCGTCGATTCGAGTCATACGAAGACGATAGTCTAGCTCAGAACCAAGGTAGCGGTCTTGAGCAATTTTGAGGGCATCAGAGCGGGTGCGTGGCTGTGTTACAGAGGAGGAGGTAGAGGAGGCAAGAGAAGCGGGTGGGTTGGAGGTATCGTTGCCGCCTTCAACTTCTGATGATGAAGAGGATGAAGAAGGTGACGATGACGATGAAGAGAACTCCGAGTTGGAGTACGGTGAAGAAGCTGAGTATGGAGTCGGCTTAGATTTACTAGAGGTCGAAGAAGGAGACGACGTTGATGCCGAGGCTGAGGTAGAGTTGGAGGGTGAGGAAGAAGAAGAGATGGAAGAGGAAGTATAGATCACCGGCCGGAGGTTGGATAATAGATCATTTCTGTGTGTGTAGGAACACGAAGACATAGAATATAAATTAGAGAAATATCGCGCATTGGGATGGGAAGAGGTCGGATTGAGCATATTGTAGAATGGAGGACCGATCGAGGAAGGGAGCAGACAAACAAAATAAAAACAAAAACAGATACAATTTTAGCGTTTGAACACGATTTTCCGCGTGACAGCCATATCCACAGATCGTTGTGTCTGTCTTCAGAAAGTGTAAATCGATTTCTATCACTCACGGTCCGACCAGGTCACCACTATGGCCACTGCGTGTCCCCTCCTGTCTCTTTGATTTAGGTATGGAAGACGTCGCTGTCGCTGTTGCTGTCGCTGTTGCTGCTCTTGTAGACTGCCATCTGAGTCTCGCTGAAGACTGAGCAGGAGCAGAAGCGAAAGCAGAGGCGATCCGGGGAATGGCCAAAGACTGGAAGGAGGGTCGGATAGAAGGCTGCATGTTTGATGATTGGTTCTGCACTGCACTGCTTTGCCCTTTCTGATGTTTTGTGTGTTTCCTGCGTTGCCTACCCTGTTCAATCGGATTTAATGGGGATGGCTTTCTCTAGTGGGAGAAGATTGAAGTTGTTGTTGTTGTTATGTGTTGTGTGTTGTGTATTCCCTGAATGACGTTGATATGCTTGAGGCAGCCGTTTATCTGAGGTGAATCTGATATGATATCCTCGATCAAACATCCTCTCGATCGAACGCAACGCAACGCATACTTGTTGTCCCCCTATCTCTTCACTCGACTCGTGGGCGACATCGCGGATCACAGGCAGGCAGGCAGACAGACAGGCGAGGCGAGGCGAGGCGCGGCGCGGCGGCGGAATGCCAACAATCACGTGACTTGCCCTCCCTCGCCGTCGTCCTTCTTCCCTCGGCCCGCGCTGCCCCCCCCCCGCCGGCCACACTCGAATAATTTTGGCAACCACTTGGACTTGAAGGGCAGCAGTCAAGGGTCAAGCAAGGGTCCAAAGGGTCCAGGGGGGGCGGCGCACGATTAGACACGGGTGCCATGATGGTGTCAACGGTTCAGCATCGTTCAACCTATTTCCCCAGGTGGTGGAGGAGTTCCGGGTCAACCATCACCACCCTGATAAAACGTTAGTTATCAACTCGAATTAAGTAGTACCCATTCGGTATAAACGCACACCTTCCCCTTATTACAACCCTTCGTCAATCAAACCGTCGAAAGGAAACACACACATACACCAACCAATCACTCATAATGGCACCTCGAAGAAGAAAGAATAGGACTCATTTGAAAGGTGGCGAGGCGGCCGCAATGGCCGAGGAAGGGGCTAAAGGTCCCAAGTCGTTCGTGATCAAGGTGAGTCCAAACGACCCTATTGTATTCTCTCTCTGGATGATCTTCTGAGGGGGGACTGGAATCCTCCTCACATCGTCTATCTACTAGTTTCCGGGGACGGTCCCAGCTGACTGATATCCTGTGCCCATCCTCGTGTTTGTCAGTCCGGAGAGGTCACAAAATCCGTCTCTCAGCTCGTACGAGACATGCGAAAAGTAATGGAGCCAGGAACGGCTAGTCGACTCCGAGAACGACCATCTGCGCGACTTCGAGACTACTTAGTCATGGCACCTCCTCTCGGTGTAACTCACATGATGGTCTTCACTCTGACTGACGCTGCGAACGTTCATCTTCGAATGGCTCGAATCCCCCAAGGGCCCACCTTGACATTCCGTGTGGAGAGGTATTCACTCATGAAAGACTTGGTGAATGCTTCTCTGAAGAACATGGGTAAAGCTCCTTCTGGAGAATATCGAACCCCCCCTCTCTTGGTTCTTAACAACTTCCAACAACCTCCTGCTGGTCAAACACCGAAACCTCAACTCAAATTAATGGCATCGATGTTTCAAGGTCTTTTCCCACCGATCGAAGTCGAGAAGTCCGCGCTTCCTTCATTCCGACGTGTCTTGCTCGTATCGTATCACGCAGAGAGCCACTTGATCTCCCTTCGACACTTCATCATCTCTGTACGCCCGCATGGCGTCTCTCGACGAGTAAGGAAGATTTTAAACAGTTCCACTTTGACGGAGAGTACCGCTCGAACCGCTACGAGGACGCGAGTCAACTTGGCTTCAGCGGAAGATATCGCTGATTACTTGTTGAGAAGAAGGCAAGATTCTGCTACTCCCTCTGAAGCGGGATCAGCATACACGAACGCGAGTGGAACGACGGCGAACACGGGATACGACTCCGCGAGTGAAAGTGAAGGATCAGAGGCTGAGAGTGATTCAAATGCGGTAGATTTGCCTGATGATTACGTCGGAAGAGGAAACAAGAAAGGGTCCAGAAAAGCTGTCAGATTGGTAGAAGTCGGCCCGAGGATGGAGTTGAAGTTGATCAAGATCACAGAGGGACTCGTTGGTAGTAAGAAGGGAGAAGGAGAGACCGTGTTCCACGAGTTTGGTGAGTCTTCCGAGCACTGCTCGATTTCCCTGGTCGGAATTATCTTCCGATAAGACACAAAAAAGGTGCATAACAATGTACTGACTCGCTTCTATTTCGACTTCCTACAGTCCACAAAACCAAAGGAGATGCAGCTGCCCAGCAAAAGGCCCACAATGAACGACGCAATCTCCGGGATCAACGACGAAAAGAGCAAGAAGCGAATGTGGCACGAAAGAAGAAGGAAGCTGCGTCCAAGAAGAAGGGTGCGAAGGGCAAGGCTGGCGTCGAAGGGGAGGAAGGCGAGGAGGGAGAGGAAGAAGAGGAAGGAGATGACGAGATCGACTATGGATCCGATGCATTCCCCGAGGTTGACGGTCTCTCAGAAGATGAGTTTGCCTACGAGGACGGCTTTGCGCGAGGAACAGATGGCGACGATGGTGCGTTTGACGAGGATGCTCCGGCGGGCGATGTGAGTGAAGAGGAAGATGAAGACATGAGTGCGAGTGAAAGTGAGGAGGAGGCAGCACCAGTCCAGAAGAAGAAGAAGATTAGCAAGAAGTAAATGCTCAGGTGGTCGCGCTGCCGACGCTTGTTCTCTACATGATCTTCAATGTCATACATATATCAGGCCCTTTTATCCGTGGTTCAATTCTCGGTGACGTTGTCCCAGGTCATTCGATATAGGAAGGTGTCCAAAAACATCGGCCCCTCATAGCTGGGATCCTAAGTACTTCCTCGAAGGTTCCACTTCCTTTGTGTGACCTGGTCGTGTACATGTCTCCTTCGCTAAGGACATCTTCATATGGCTTTTGGTTGGGACAGCCTCTATTGTCGGATGCAAGCACGTCCACGCCTTGGTGTGAGAATCACCAATGTATCAATCCAAGGAAGATTGTGAACGCCCCACATCGTGGCAAAATCGGAAATAAGGCAGAAGAAAAGAGTCTTCACACTTCCAATACCCAGACCACTCTTATGCATGTCTCACGGCGGATATCATCAAGCGGACAGAGGATGCAGAAATGTGAAAAGAAATATCATCAAATATGGTTTACAAACGATCGATCACATAGGACCGATCGCATAGGCACAAAAAAGCGTAGCGTTGAAGAAGAAATAGATAAGAGCTAAGGGGTGGAGAGAGGGGATATTCTAGGTCATCAATGTGTGGAACAAGAAAAGCTACAAGGCAACCATTCGATAGTTGGATATACGATAGGGCGGTGTGTTCTTACGAGAAAGGGCAGTAGGAGATTGGGAAAGAAGGAGTGAAAAAATAGTCCTGAAAGACGCGAGACAAGATGGAAACGAGAGAAAAAGTGTGAAATAAACAAAACCCCTGCTTACTCCTGTCCGAAACCGAGTGTCTCCTCGACCGCAATCGTAAGCTTCTGCTCCAATGACTCGTAGTCCTTGTATGGAGGCAGATCGATTCGGTTGAAACAAGTATGAGACTTGGGAAGCTGATTGATTTCTCCGGCTTTTTCGATCGTGAATCGACGAGGTCCATCTGATCCTTGGAGATCCTTGAAACCGTTGACGGGGATTCGCGAAGTACCTGTCGTGAATTGCAGCAAGCGAGATTTTCGCTCGGCAGGCCATGATCGGACGCACTTCCAGAACCACTCGACAACCTCGTCCGATGGGTTGTAACCTCGGTAATCAGTGTGTTTCATCCAGTCATCCACGTCGATCTCGGACATACCACCGATAAGAAGCTCCAACTCTCGTTCGTCAAACACGTTGATCAATTCTTGCGGGATGAGCTCATTGAAACCGGACATGAACGCTTCGAATTGCTCGGCGACTCGCTTTTCGATTCGGTAGGTCGTTACAAGGTCGACATACTCCTTTTTGTTCTCTTCAGTTACAGGGATGTCTCTTCCTCCAGGCTTGAGATCGACCGTGACCATCTCGCCGAAGCGTTCCTCCATTGTAGAGAATGAGTCGTCGATGATTTCGGTGATGTCGTTCTCCCTGCAATTACGAAATTGAAGTGCAAAGTCACGCCGTCAGTATACCGAATATCCACCATGATGGATGTGAGGCTTTAGGAAAATGGAGCAAAGGAAACCAAGAAAAAGGAGAGGCAGAAGAGATCGCAAAGGTACTCACAACATCCAAGTCAAACCTCGATGCAATTCAACGTCAACACTCTCCAAATCAGGCAACGAGATCTTCTTGTGCAAGATCATCTTGTAGAACGAGACAATAAAGTACGCGTCCAAGAATCGCCTATGGAAGATACCCAAACCGAGAACTCTTCCGATAAACTTGAAGTAGTTCAAGTGTTCTGGGTTGACACCTGAGTTCGGGTTAATCTGTAACGTGTAGTTATCGTGCGCTGAGTACTCGAAGAGACAGTAGAACGGGTTGAACATCTCGTGTGAGAGCAAGAAGAAGAACTCTCTTGAAAGTCCTCCGTAATCAAGACCATCCTCACCCTCGAATTTGATCATGAGTCGTTTCTTGAGATCGTTGGGAGTTTGCCTCATGATTTCACTGTAAGAGCCTTCAAAGATGTTTTCTCTGCTGACTTTGATGTGACACTGACCGGTGTTAGGACGGAGAGCGGGTTGAGATCGGAAGTAGATCAACTTTCTCCTAAAGTCACGTTTGTACTGAGGAGTGTTCTGATCGAGCGATGAAGGCAATCGCGGGTCATCCCAGGTGGTAGTTTTGGTATTGTGGTCAACAAAGTAGACCCGAGCTGTGGAAGTGAGACGCATTTCCCATCCAGAAGGCAAAGGACCAAGTTGGCTGACCGTCTGAGGCTGAACTGTCAAGTTCCCACCGTTCGGAGAGATAACTCGGAGCAATTGCTGTCTTCGAGGATCGACCCAAGTTGTCGTTCGAGTGTTGTGATCCACGAAGTAAGGTCGACCTTCGGGAGTGAATCTCTGTTCCCAACCTGCAGGCAAAGGACCTGCACCTGCCTGAGTGGCGACGGGTCCAGCGGGGAGAACGCCAGCACCAGGAGCGGCAGCGCCAGGAACATGAGCTGCAGGAGGAGGAGCATTAGACGATCCAGCCGCGTTTCCGTTGGCCGTCGGAGTCGATGCTCCTCCTGAGCCACCACCATTCGTTCCCAACATATCATCCGCCAGAGTCCTCTGATTATGCCTAGCCCTTGCATCACCCGTCGCAGTCGCCAAGCTCGCCGTGTTATTCGCCTGATTATCACTCGGTCGATTCCACGTCGTCGTTCGAGTGTTGTGGTCGACGTAATACTGTCGACCGAGGTGATCGATTCGACGTTCCCATCCGGGAGGAAGAGGACCGAGTTGATCCGAGTGAGGGTCAAAGTTGTTGCTGCCGGCCGAGGCTGCAGGGGTAGATCCGGTACCACTAGCCGCGGTCAGACCGGTCGTTGAGGCTTGAGCAGTAGGGTTCGTCGACGGTGCACCGGTATTGCTGGGCACGTTCAAGTTGACTGCCGGTGGAGAGCTGGGACCGTGGGGGTGGGTCGCCGAATGTCCTGGTGGAGAAGACGCACTGGTAGGTTGACCGATCTGAGCGTTGGTCGCATTCGCCGGCTCGTTGTGCGAAGCGGCGAAGGATGAGTCGATAGGCGTGGTGCCCGTGGCAACTGGTGTCGCAGCCGCGGCGGCACCTGGTGTCGAACCAGAACCAGCACCGCCTGTAACCGCCGCGCTCGACGTACCTGCAGCCGTCGGGCCAGGGTTCTGGATCGGTCCCGTAATGTTCGTACTAAGGTAGACGATCAATTTTCCATGAACAGCCAGGTTATCACTTGACTTCTTGAGCTCCCTCGTGAGCATCTCGTGACCACCGAGCTCGAGGTCGAGAACGTCGCTAACTTTGATATTGATGACACCGAGGAAACCTTGGTCTTTGCGTTTGAATTTCTTTTGGTCAAAGATCTGGACGGCGACGACGGAAGAGTCTTTGACGGTGCTGTAGGGGCGGGCGATCGAGACGGATTGGGAATGGGAAAGAACAGGGACGGTCGGTCAACTTCTCCTGATCGAGCGGACGAGGCAAACAGAACAAGAAGGTGCGAGAAAAGCCCGGGAATGAAAGGGGAAAGGTTGGGAGTGAAAGGGATGACCCCACGACTCGGACGACCCCAGATAGCCAAGAAAAGACTGGAAACGAATACGGTAAACAGAAGTGGTGGGCGGTACAAGAGAATATCTGACGGGTTGCATAGAGTCGATCCAGAAAGAAAAGGGGCAGAAGCGAAAAGGAAAAGAGCGAAAAAAAAAGGAAAGAGAGCACGGAGCAGATGCAGAAGCAGACCAGAGATTCGACTCACATATCGAAATTCTCATTCCAATAAGGGTTCAACGTCTTCTTAATAACGCTCGTCGTGTGAGTTTGATCACCATCAACCGTGATGACCGCGAAAGGGTCAGGAAGACGAAAGACGTCCCGCTTGATGAGTGAGTCGGCGGCAACGACGGTGAGGCGGATGGTGCGGGTGTGGTCGCGGCCGGTACGGGCGGACATGGTGGGGGTTAGTGGATGTGTGTGTGGGTGAAGAGGGGGGAAGGGGTTGGGGATGAGTTATGTGATGGCCCGAGATGTGTAGTTCCGTGGGTGATTTCAAAGACCGAAGAGTTGACAGAGACAAATCGTGGGGACTTATTCTTCGCTCCTCTTGAATTCAATTGATCCTCCTCGCGTTCGTCCACGAAGGTGCAGAGACGAAATGGAGATAAGACGACGGCGAGACGATTGGTACGATTTGAAGCGGTTTCCCTGTTCTGAAGGTTGAACGTTTCTTGAACACCCGCCTTTGACCCGTCTCTTTATCTTTCAAGGGTTCCTTGTACGTCCTTGAATTTTCGTTTCTTTTCGAAACAGTCTCGTTCTCGGTTTCTGTTCGGGTGGAAATCCAAAATCACAGGGTCGTCGTCTGGATTGCTGGTGGAAGAAACTCAAGAAATTGAGAAATATGGATGCTTCCTTCCTGTCTCCTTTTGACTCCTGTTTACTGCTCGCCTTTCTGCTTTCTCCTGCAAGTATAGTGTTGGTATTGTGTTATCGTCGAGTCACACAACGTTTCCGACTGAGCAGGAATCGGTTACTGTAGACAAGACCCCGGACCTAATGCTTCGTTCACAGGAGCTCCAAGAGGTTAGAACTGCACTCAGACCCACAGACAAACCCAAAGGATGGGAACGGGCGACACATGCATGTATGAGTGATGATCGTGAAAGAAGAAGGGAATGAAGTGATTGGACCTACCGACGGCGATCCTCTCTCTTCCCTCCCTTCCCCTCCCTCCCTGCCAGTCGGTCCCCCCCTTTTGCCCCTTTGCCCCTTTGAACGGGGACGACTTGGGAAGTGTAAGCGAAACCGCGGTGAAAGGTTTGTCAAACGGGCGAAAGAGAAGCGGCAAAGGGATGCAGCAACGGCGGCGGGAGGACGGACGGGCCTCGCACCCAAGGAACGGTCAAGCATGGCAATGGGCGATGGTAACGCCGGCGATGGGAAGTGGGGTGATGGGTCATGGATGATGGATGATGGCTGGGGTGATGGGTGAGGGAATGGAGTCACAGACAACGACCGAGGGGTTGAAGGGGGGGGGAGAGAGGTCAGCAGGGTGTCTTCGCGCGGACGGAATAAATCCTAGTGGCCTGGTCCCACTCCTCTCTCGCGTTGTCGTGTGGTGCTGATGGAATCTCGGTTCTCCTTCACCTCCCACTCCTCTCCTCTTGGCCCCCCCCCCCCCGTAGCAGCCTTCCCGGTTGCGCCTTTCGGCTGCGCCCTGACTAAATGCAGGCGTACAGGGAGAGGACAGGGGGGGACATGCATGCGCAAATGCATTGGAAGAAGACAAGGAAAAATTGTAGTACACACGTATTTTGGATGGAACGGGGCAGGACAGGGCAATGCAGAAGCCCCTAAAGAGGCCGAGGAAGGAAAAAGGGGGACGATAATTATCTCAAAGAGGGGGAAGAGCAGGGGGCGCGACAAGAAGGAGGCAATTACAGTAATGATAAAAAAGATGACAACTGAGGAACAAAAAAGACGGAGAGAAATAGCCTCTGCTGGCGAGCGGGCGAGGAGAAAATAATAATAGAGACGAGATGACATGACGTCTCACTTCTTTTCTTCTCGTTTCCATCTTATGCTCTGTATTTACTTATTTATTCTGCCTCTGACTTTCTGGCTGTTTCCCTGTTGACATCTCAGGTGGGACAAGAGGGGGGGGGGGGGCACAGCTCACGGCTGGTGTCAGTCCCTCGTCTCTCGTCTTACGCCTCGCCCCAGTCCTTTTCTGATTGACTATGCGTTTCTAGGGGTGGGTGACTCGATCTCGGACGTCACGTGCCCAATCGCGGTTGCTCCCATCCCAAAGGAGACCGTTGTTCGGATCCGCGAGCTTGCTCCCTGTCCAGAACGGTGATAGGACAATTTGTCAGGATCTTCCCTTTACAACGCGGTCACGGGGATCTGGTTGATCGGTTGCTCTGATATTCTCGCGATTCAAGCAGGTGGAGGGGAGGGGAGGTTCAGTTGAGACCCAATTAGGACCGTCTGGACACGTCGGGATGGAACAGCATTTATCTGAAACAGATGACACCGACCGATGCACAGAATACAAGGATGTTCGAAAGATCGTTCCTAAGCTCGACCCACTATTTTAAGCAAACTTTGATTGATATTGCAAATTGCTAACGTAAAAAAACATCCATGCGTTCATAAAAACCACACCGAATTATCAAACCGGACAGTGGGTTTATTCAATCAATCAATACACCGTGTACACTTCCGTCCACTTTGACATACAGGATCTTGCGACGGCAAATTCTAATAGCAAACAAGAAGGAAGGAAACAAAAGAACCAACTAGAGAACATATAGTGCCGGAACGAAATACAAAACAAAAATCGATATCTTCAGATCCGAATCCTCACCCATACCCATCTTTATCCAATTCTCCTCTCCTCACACTCCCCATCATGTCATTCATCCCTCGAACCACATTCTCGTTCCCCCTCCGGACCCCAACATGGTTCGCGGGCCACATGGCTAAATCCCTAAAACAACTTCCCGAGCTCCTTAAAGATATCGATCTCGTTATCGAGGCGAGGGACAGTCGATTACCTCTGACGTCTGTGAACCCTGCTTTTGAGCAAGCGATAGAGGAGAGTTGGGGGCGGGCAAATTCCGGGACCGTCAACGGCACGAGCACAGGGAAAGGCAAAGAGAAGGAAATTCAACCTTCGTCACTGCAGAATCAGAGGGAGAGACTCGTGGTCTACACAAAGAAGGATCTCGGTGAACAACAGCTGGAAGAACCGTTGAAGAGGTCATTTTTGAAACATGCAGGTCAGAGGATATTATTTGCGGATAGTAGAAAAGATTCGGATGTAAGGAGGATTCTGAGGTATGCTGTTGGTAAGTGACTCCCTAACTGATGTTGCTACTGGTAACTCAGGATCTTTGATTCGTCATTTCAACTTGCATTACCTTGCGATGACTAACCCCACCTCTCCTGAACACTCCCAGACCTAGCTCAAAAACGAGGATACGAAGCCGATTTCAAGATCCTCGTCGTCGGCATGCCCAATGTCGGCAAATCCTCCCTTTTAAACGCTCTCCGGCGCGTCGGTGTTGGTCGTGGTAAAGCCTTCCGAGTGGGTGCAGAGCCAGGTATCACCCGAAAACTCACAGGAACGGTCAAGATCAACGAAACGCCGAATTTGTATGTCTACGATACACCGGGAGTCATGGTGTCATACCTTGGGACGGGGGAAAGAGCTGTAGAGAAGGCTGTCAAGTTGGGTTTGACAAAAGGGATTAGAACGACGGATGCTGAGGAGGAAATCATCGCGGATTATTTGCTGTTTTTATTGAATCTGAGGGACGCCAGAGGGACAGGTGAGAGCACATTACGCCCTTCTTGTTTTCCTTCTTTCAGCTTATATGCGGAGTTCGGGAACCTAATATGCTGACAAACAAAATACGTCACATGCTTATATTGCCATCTCCCAAAACCGGCCCATTTGCATCGCACAGGCTCCCCCACATACATCGATCAACTCTCACTCTCTTCACACCTCCCCGGGCCTACCAACTCCCTCTACGACCTTTCTTCGGCGATCGCACACCGTCTGGGCGCCCTTCAACCTGGTGGCCAACCCGACCTCGACCACGGCCGCCGTTACCTTCTCCGATCATTCATCGAAGGCAAATTCGGTTCTTGGACACTCGACGATGTTGGAAAAACACCCGAACAAGTCGACAAGACAGTGGAATCGTTTTTGGATGCTCAAAGAGATGAAATCGAGAATAGGATCAAAGGCGTTCCTCAGAGTAAGACGCAGGAGAGAAAATTGGATAAGAAGAAGATGTTGGATGAAAGAGGGGCCAAGTGGGAGAAGAAAAAGGCAGCTCAGGCAGCTCTGATAAATTAGAAGACGAGGTCGGAGGTGAGGCGAGTCGCGCATCAGGTTCAAGTGGGGCAGGTAGAGGGGGAAGGGGAGGTTGTATACCCAAGCATCATTCACTATACTACCAAGAGCATTTTCTTGTGTCATATCAATTGCCATACACATCTAGCATCTCATCTCTTCAATTTGCTGGGTCTTTGTCCATGTGGTTTACTCCTTTTAGTTGGTCAGACACGATGAACAGACGAACATGAGATTGAGAGACGAGACAAGTGAATGGAGAAGAACCACATGCGGAGTATTGTAATCTCCTGTATGTCGAATGGAAGGGAGGAAGTGGAAACACGGTCCCTCATGCCCCTCATGTCAGACGATCGGGGCATTGATCCGAATTTGACCAATCCGAGAGATCTACCCAGTGAGGTCGTGCGTCTTGTCTTACCGTAGGTCTGAGCATAATCCTCGGGGGCCCAATAACAAATCAGACACGCGTTTCGGGAGACCGCATGCACACCGCGCACGCACGTGTTGGGGCCGCACTGCATGGGTTCGATTAGACTGCGCCGTTCGTGGTCATTCTTTCGCTTGTGTTTTCGGTCAGGTCGGGTTGGGAAGACTGACAAAGATAAATAAACCAAAGTTCAGAGTACACAGACACCTTGCTCAACAGAACGATCGTAGACAAGGTCCCGTTAAGAGCGGCACTAGATCTAACGGAGACTGCCGAATTAAACATTATATATATATATATATATATATATTATCCGACGAACACGCAAATCGGTAAACCTTCGTCTTCGAGGTGATCATAATCGAATAGAGAGACAGTGTCAGACAGTCACCGGTACAAACAACAACTGCCCATAAATCGCCAACCGCAACCATGCCGATCCACTCCATCGCCTCCCTACTCTCCTCGATCTCGGAGTCCACATCCGCCACCGACTCCCTCACCTTCCAACTTCCTTCCCTTCTTCCTGCCACTGTTTCCTCTAAACTCCCATTCTCTCTTCTTCCGTCCACCATCACCCTCACCTACGTGCATCTCGTCTTCTTCCTCATCTTTGTCGTCACATGCTGGTTCATCAAAACCCAATGGGTCGAGGGCAAGAAATCCGCATGGGAACGCGATTGGACTGGGAAAATGGTTTGGGTTGTAGGCGAACCTAATGGGGTGACGTTGAATCTTCTGAGTCGATTAGCGAGATTACCCCGACCTCCGAATGTCCTTTACTTGCCTCCCGTCGAGTCACCGTTACCACCCAAGTTGCTAACGATCTTGCATGCGTTGAACGTGGCTGCTAGAGCGAAACCCGGGGCTGGAAACGGCGCAAACGCAGGTTCGTCGCTCGGTGGTGTTGTTGAAAGCGGTCTTGGGTCAGTCGGTTTGAACACAGACGGTCTTCCATCATCGGAGAAACAACAAGGTGGATTACCGCTACCCTCCAATGATGGCAAATCTGAGTGGGTTCAAGTGACTTCTGAAAAAGATGGCAAGACCGAGACGGTCATCCGAAAAAAGAAGAAGACGACGAAGGGGAAAACGAAGAACGAATCGCCGCCGCTGGTGATGTGTGAGCCACTGCCGAGAGATGCACGAGAAATCCACGAGTTTATGAAAAAGTGGTTGACGGGTGGAGAGGAGCTTCGACAGGAAGAGGAGGAGATCAGGCAAAAGCAGAAACAGAAGGAGGGCGGAAGCAGTACATCGGATCGCCCGGAGAACAAGATCCCAGAGGTCTTACAGAGAAAACAACAAATTCGAATGGTCGATGCTATCATTTGGACCGATGGTTGGGAGGTTCAAAGACCTTGGTTCCCATTTGTTTCACCCGGTGTTGACTATTCGCGGCCGGCGGAGTCTAAAACGACCGCGAACGCGGACCAGTCCTCCTCCACTCAATGGACGAGCGAGCAAGCACAGTTCCACCTCTTGACCGCAATGCTCCCATTCCTACTAAAATCGCCTCAAGACCGTTCTATCCGTTTACTCTCTCTCATATCCCCATTCTACTCGGCAGCCATTGCCACCGAGGCTTCTCTTCTCGAACGCGCTAAAAAGACCGACGAAGAAGGCCGAACGGACGCATCCCGTCTCATGGGTGGTCCGATCGTAGGCGTCGATCCTAAGAAGATATGGGAAAGCCCAGTTCTGGACGTAGGGAAAAGAGCGTTGAGAACGGCGTTGGTTTGGGGACATTTACAGAAAGTTTTGGACGCTGTGGCGACGGCGACGAGTGAGCCAGAAGCCGTTCGGGTGGACGCGGCCGGGAGTGCACAGGTCGATTTCAAAGACAACGTTGACAAGTTGAAGGTGAGTGGCTACGAAAAAATAATGCTAAGATCCGACAAGAGGTGGTCGCACAGAGGCAGAGAAAGGAACAACGCCGGGAGATACAAAAACAAAGCGGCAAGAGTCGCAGGATATACACTTGAACTGTCTGATGTATTGTTGCGAACCCTTTCGGCGCCTATCCAAGAGAGGACATTTGCTGACACTCGCTGTCTCCCGTCCTTGCGCCGCTTTCCTTCTGGTACCCCGCAGCGCATCGAAATCCCGAGCCACATCAAAGCCCTCCCCGTCGTCGTCTCCCTCCATCGTTGGGGAGTGGTCCGAAGTCTTCTCGGTATTCGAGGTGACTATCCTCGAACTTCGACTCGCGGCTGGATTCTCTACCTTATGCTTTCACCTTGGATCTACCTGCTCACGCCTTCCACCGAAGCATGCCTCGAGCCGGTCATGTGGGCATTGTCAGCACCCGCTGCTCGCTCAACAAGCTCGTCGTCGACCTCGGAGTCGGAGTCCGCCACATTGTCAAAGGATGCAGATAAGAAATCAGTTGATGAGAAACTGCACGGTGGCAAGATCGTCAGGAATTGCGAGTGCGCGGATCTCCCCATGAGTTTGTCAGAGAGATCGCAGAGAGGTCAACAATTATGGGACGAGTTGCAAGAAAGTGTCGAGAAAGTAGTGGAAGAGTTGGTCGCGGAGGACAAGAAACGTGGCAACAAACCGAGGACCAAGTCGACAAAGAGATTTGCCGAGCCTGAACTCGAATCGGGGTCAGAGCGAGAGTTGGTAGAAGGTGATGATGAGGACGAGGATGAAGAGGAAGAGGACGTCTATGCTTAAAGACATGTACTGCATATCAAGCCTGACGCTTGAACCGCTAGCGTCAGACTGTGCATGCGCTTTTCTTTACGGTCCAATACGAAAAGCAAAATTTGAGCAGATGTATGTTGATTTATAGATGCAAAAACATGTTTTGTGGAGCAGATATGTGCTACTACCACTGTGCCGACTTGCACAAATGATTATCGACTGCGGCAGACAAGGAGTCAAACTTTACTGTTCTCCCAAGATCACAATAAATACAATATTGATTCCTCGTTCTGTCCACTCCGTGACAGTCTCCGCTTTGGGTACCGAGAGTGATCCGTTGCTAGAGAGAACATCTCGGTCTAAACCTTCAAGGCCTTCCTCAACTTGGACTCGAGCTGAGAAATTTCGTCTTTGATTCCGGCTTCTCCCTCGATCTTCTTGACTTGGGTAGCCTCCAACGGCTCGCCCTTGGATCGCTTCTCCTTCAACTCATTGATGGCGTTGAGCTATGAGAGGAAGCGATGGTAACCGGACGGAGTGAGTAAAGAAAAAGAAGAAAGCACGATGGTCAGCGGGTTGATCAATAGAGTGCGTCAAGAAACGGGAAAAGTTGAGGAAACAAGGCTGAATCTCACTTTTTTAGTCAAGTTCCTGACCTTCTTCTGAATGGCCTCAGCCTCGGGAGCTGCAGAGGCATCGGCAGCCGATGTCGACTCCTCGATGACTGGCTGTGTGAGCTCGATCGAGGGCAGACCAGCGGCGTCATCACCACCTGGTCCCTTCTTCTTCTTATTCTTCTTGTTTTTCTTTCCGTCATCCTTGCTTGCGGTCCCATTCAGGTCAGATCCTGGTGGTGGGGCTCCAGGAATGTGACGAACTCTAGGTGTTCGCATTCCCGCTGCGCCTGGACTGACTGCGCCGTTAGGTCGACCATTAGCGGCCGCGGCGGCAAGGGCGGCGCCTGAAGGAGAAGAAGGCGATCCGCCTTCATCTTCCCGCTTGTAGATCGTAGGTGTGAGTGTTCCTCGAGCTCCTGGGGGTCTGTAAGCGCCTGCAGGTTTAGGAGCAGGAGCTGCCGAGGCCGGAGCATGCTGAGCTACGGACTGGGAAGGTGCCGGTGCGGCTGGGATCGGCGTCGGGAAAGCAGGCATGCTCTCGACTGGGCTCGGTCTCCACAGGGTTTGATAGAGTTCATCAATCGGTTGGACATGCAACAAACCTCCAGCACACCACCAGATTTTCACACCGTTATCGACTCGAAGACGAGGACTGAGTGTTCCAGTCAAGATGTAACGACCACAAGGACTCCATTCGCATGTGGTAGAGTTGGGCGCAGACCATTCTGCCACCTTTTTCCGAGTTTTGAGGTCCCAGATATCGATCGTTCCCGTCAAGTTCCCGAAACCGGCTGAGAGGAAGAGCTGGCCCTGAGGCTGGTAGGAGAGGAAGTTACGTGGCTGGGGGCCGAACGAGTGGACGGGGTTCGCCTTGGTGTCGAAGAGGACGGTTCGGGCGGGCATGACTGGGGGGGGGGGGGGACCGGACGAACGGACGGACAAGAAGGAGGTGTCCAGACAAAATGGGCGTAGACGGATCAGGGGTCAGCTTCCGATTGGGCTTCTGCGTCCAAAACGAGCTCGCAGGCGTTCGACCCATCACTCACATCCATAAACGACGGCGAACTCATTCGAGTTCGGGTTCCAGTCATAATCATAAATCGGACCATCTTTATCGAGAGCAACCTTGCACTCGAACTGACCATTAAGGCCAATCAAATACAAGTTAGTTTCACCATAATAGCTCTTTCCCGAGTTATCGATATCACTCTGAGTGAAAAACAGAGCCATTGTGCCAGTTTTATTCCACTTGACATTCACTTTATCGCCAAAGAAGAAGTTTTTTCTGGCATTTGTCGGGGGTAAAGCGGATGCGACACCTCCCGAAGTCGTAGCGGCGTCCATGAGCGCTCGGAGGGTGTAAAGAGACATGGATGCTGGAGAACCTTTGTACTCTCCGATCCAGACTGCGAGTCCTTCTGTTCCTGAGCCGGGGACGGTGTTCCGTCCACTCGGGGGACCGAGTTGGATATCTTTGATGGTGGCACCGTCGGTGTAACGGACTCGGGAGGAAGGAGTGGAAAGTCCAAAGTAGTCCGAGTTGGGCTTCACGTTCTCAACCAGGGACTCTACGGAGGTGGCCTCGGTCGCAGTGGTCGTGTTCACGTTTGGGATTGAGCTGAGTTCGACAGAGCTCGACTGAGGAAGAGTGAAGATACTGATCTCACTTCCTGAGCTGAGTCGTACGAGATGTGATTCCGATAGAGTCATCTGCGGTTCCCAACCATTGTAGTTTTTCTGTACGAACGCGCCTACTAGAATCGCGCGTGCCGAGCCAGAGCCCGAGCCAGAGCCAGAAGCAGGTTCGGCCAACCACCAAATCTTCAAATTCTTATGCCCAGCTTGACCATCTTCCACCTTGGTCAATCTTTCCCAGGTGTACAGGTAATTCCCGAGTGGACTGAAACCTAAATCGACAACTCCTGGAACATCAAGCACGACCTCCATTCCCTGCTTTAACCTTGCATGTCCCGTTGCCGTTGCCGTTGCCGCCGTTGAAGAGGCAGGAACGACATGCACGACAGATCCAACGATGTATCCGAATAATTTCCCAGAACGGTCGAATCGACAGATCTTGGCGGCTGAAGAGAGGGAAGGTGATAACAGGTTGCTAGGTGAGTAGACGGGGGGTCCATCGACGAGACCTAGCTGCTTTTGAGCTCGGAAAGCGAATGTTGGGATGGGGGAAGCCGTTGTGGATCCGGCACCAGAGGTAGAGTTCGCCATGGTGATAGTGGTGGATGACGGTGACGGTGACGGTGACGAAAAATGGGTTTTGTGGTTTGGGGTTCGCCGACTCGGGTAAAGAATGCGCAAGAATTGAGACTTCGGCTTCGGCTTCGGCTTCAAGGGTATTGAAATGCAATGGGGCGAGTCCTGTTGGTGCTCTTGCAAGAGATCTTGAACGCCCGAATAATCAAATGAATGATATTCACAACGTTGAATCTATTTCGTCCCGTTCAATATTATTTATTTTTCTTCAGTCGAGACAAAGGCAATGAAATCTCCGTTCTGCTTGTTATATTAACCTTTGCTGTGATGATTGACTCTGTGTGGTCTTGCCATGCGAGCGCGGGGTTTGCATCCTAGAAGAGGGCTGATACTACTAGAGCGCTGAGGAACAGGTAGATCCTACTAGACTCGTGCAGGAGTCACCCCCCCCCCCCCCTTCCTTTTCGAAGCGCGTTCGTTTCCCCCATGCCTGCCTCCAGAAAAGAGAACAATCAACCCCCACCCCCCCCCCCCCCCCCCCCCTCCCCCCCCCCCCCCCCGACCACCCCCCCCCCCACCCCCGCCCCCCCACGCGCCCCCCCCCCCCCCCCCCCCC
>JANGFI010001764.1:0-29890 GCA_025758705.1 Goffeauzyma gilvescens
CCTCCGACTTCGAAGAATTCGGGATCGCGCGATCTCGATCGCGATCGATCGATCGGGAGAATTGATCGAGACCAGGTTCGGAGACGAGGGCGGGGGGTGTCTTTTTGCAAGGTTGCTCATCAAGCAGGGAGACCGTCATTGGCGCAGTGCGGAATATAATATCATATCTCAATCGTTCATCTCACAATGCTCTACAAATTCTTGCGACAACTCAAGCCACCTATGTATTGATTATCATCGACGATCAATAACCCAACCATACGTTCATATCCCTGTAAAAACAAGGGGATGATCAGCAGGATCCGCCATCTCCGCCGACTCTCAACCACCATGTCCACCGCCATGTCGAACCAACCCAAGCTCAACCTCAAGCCGGAATCCATCTTCATCCATCTTCACACCAACGATCTACGTTTACATGACTCCCCAATTCTCTCTTTAGCTCACTCGACTTCCAAGAAGGAGGTAACACACTTTCTTCCCATTTACGTATTTGATGAGCGCTATCTCTCGTTGGCCTGCGTTCCTGGATTTGGATCTCTTGGACCTTTGAAGCATGGCGAGGACCGCTTGGATTCTGCAGCGACATCGGAGGTGACCGAAGCAGCGGTTGTCAAAGCCGTCCCAGGCCCGAGAAGCCGGAACGGTGCTTTTCATCGAACTGGACGTCATCGAGCTAGATTCCTCGTAGAGACAGTCATGGATTTGAAGAAAAGGTACAAGGCGAAGGGAAGTGATTTGATAATCGCGTGTGGGCGTCCCGAGGATGTGGTGGCGGAGATTGTGGAGCAAATGAATGCCGATGAGAGGGATGGGAGTAAGCGGGTGGAGGGGGTTTATATGCAGAAAGAGGTGAATCCAAAATTCTGTTAGATTCAGGGGTTTATTCCCACTCAAAGAGAAGAAAGTAGGAGTGGGAAAAAGGTAGTTGGTCTAACATCTGAAATCCTTTCCTCAATGTGCCACAGGTAACAACAGAGGAAGTCAATATCATCCGTCGACTTCGACGCAACCTTCAAAAATTCAATGTTCCTCTCAACGTCCTCGATAGTCGCACCCTCATCAATCCTCAGGATCTCCCTTTCAAGATCTCCTCCGTACCCAATCTCTACACGACGTTCCGAAAAGAAGTAGAGGGTCTCGGCCAAGAAATGATTCGACCGAGTCTCCCTGAGGTCACCAACATCAAACCATTACCTCGAAACCCTGGAATTGAGGGATATATCCTTCCTTCCGCACTGAGAACAACCGAGGCTTTTCTCCCTTACATACTAGCACCACTTCTTGCTCAACCACCATTAGGTGATCCCGTAGAAGTGCAACCTATCCCTCGTTCAGCCGAGGAATGGAGATCCTTCTCCCAGGGTCTTTCGACCATCGACCCCCGTTCTGCCTTCCCGTTTCATGGGGGCGAATCAACAGGTCTGGACCGTCTCGATGATTATTTAGGAACGATATCAGGTGGCGCCTCCGGGAAAGGTCAAGGGGGAGAGAAAGCCATGTCGTATAAACTGACAAGAAATGGAATGCTCGGAGAAGGGTTCAGCACGAAATTTTCAGCCTGGTTGGCTAATGGGAGTTTGAGCGCTCGGTATATCGGCAATCGGGTTCGGCAGCTGGAGGATAGGTGAGTTGATCTTCGGTGGCTATGAGTTGCATCTGCCTACGCTAACCCCCACCTCCCCGGGCGGCCCTGCAGACTCCGCGAGGAGAAAGCTCTCACATCGCAAATTCAAGGAAACACATACTGGATCATCTTTGAGCTTCTCTGGCGAGACTACTTCTTTTTCGTTTCCGAAAGATTCTCGCACGTCGCACCGTTCAAGGGCCGCAAATCCACACTCTCGCAATATGCTGGTAAAGAAGGAGGAACTTCGTCCCCCTTATTCAACCTTGGTGGTTTCCAGCAAGTTCTCAATCCGAACGAGAGCAAGAAAACAATCAATCTATGGAAACCATACGACCTTTCCAAGCCGGACGATAAAGCCAGGCTGTTCTTCGAAGGTCGTACCGGTGTTCCCTTCTTGGACGCTTGTCTCCGAGAACTGGCAAGCTCAGGCTATATGTCCAATCGTGGCAGACAGAACGTCGCTTCATTTTTCACCATGGACCTCTACGTCGACTGGCGCCCAGCGGCAGAATGGTTCGAAACGATGCTTGTGGACCATGACGTGTGCTCAAACTGGGGTAATTGGCTCTACCAAGCTGGTGTTGGGAATGACGCTCGAGCATCTCGTTCGTTCAATCCGATCAAACAGGCCAACCAATACGATCCCTCTGGCGAGTTCACTCGAACTTGGCTACCCGAACTCTCACAGGTCCCAGACAATTTTTTGCAAACACCTTGGTTGTTGCCACAGTCTGATAAACAGCGCTATCTAGGTAATTATCCCCATCATCCATTGGTGGAACAACAGGCATGGAAGAAACACTATCGTCATGATCGTAAACAAGTGGATGTGACAAAAGATTTTAAAGGCAAGGGTGGCAGCGGAGGTGAAAGCAGGGCGAACGGTACAAACGAGTCCAAGACTCGGAATGGAGGGAGAGGCCACGGTCGAGGAAAAGGAAATGGAAGGGCGCAGAGGGAGCGAGATGCTCAAAACTAAGTTGGGCAAGAAGGGACCGGAGGGATGGAGCATGTTGACAGAGTAAGATGCCGAGATTGACACAGTGATCAGCATGTGGGCTTTTGACGTGTACCATCACCGACAGATAGAGTATGAGCAAGCAAGAGCACGGAAGAACTCACCCGAATTTGGTATGTTCCGTTGGCTTTGGTCATATACCTCACCCACTTGACCGATGAATAATTGCTCTTTTCGAACACCTTGAGGAATCGGACGAGCAATCCCGAGGCAGTGAACATGACGACGCTAAAATCGATCGAAATTGGTGGACGGGACCAAGCTTGCCGATGCGTTGTGGCGGCGAGGTCTGCTTCGGCCGTCAGGGTGGTCTCCGACATGCCTTGAATTCTTGGAATCCTGCAGAAACCAAACAAATTGAGGTCAGATGCTCAATTAGAACACGAGAGAAATACTGCAGGGCTTCTCCATTCATTGACGTGCCAGGGGGTAAGAGGAGGGGGGGGGGGGGCGACTTACTTCCACAAAATCACGTTCTCCGCCGGCACGTATTTGGCCTTCCCGATCTGAACTTTACAGCTCACGCCTGATGTATTCAACGGTGTCGGAATTCTGAGGACTACATTCGTCGCATTTAACTTGGAATCAAAGTTCGCCTTGAGATGAATTGTGTATTCGACTTTGCTCTTGGTCGGCTCGACGACGTGTGTCTGCAACTTGAATGGTAAATTGATATTGGTCGTTGATCGATATCGCATCAGTTCGAATTCTCCATCGGGTGGAATGAAGCTGATGGAACGATCTGAATCGAATTTGCCCAATCGGACACATTGATGGAATTGGCAATCGTCCAATTCGACGGCGTTATCAGCCTGTGCTCGATCTGGTTTCTTCTCGAGCACGAGCTTGTCATTCAAACCGAATTTGCATTCGGGTGTCCCACTGAGATAGGCTCGCATGAGGATTTGACCATCGACGTCGGCTCGAAGTACGGAGCCTGAAAGTCGGCGGCGAGGGAGAAAAGAATGCAAATAGCAAAAGGGCCCGCGGGGGGGGGGGGGGTGAGAAAACAGAATGGAAGTCCGAGCGTGGGCGGCGCCATGGCCGCACGACAGCTTACCTTCTTTACTCATCAACAAATTCACACTCTCAATGACGTCTACAAACGCTTCGTTTTTCCGATACTTAACATCCGCTCTTCTCCAACTTGTTGCACCGGTCGCCTGAATCGTAATCTTACTACTATCCTCTCTCACCGCCATCTCGCTCTTAATCCCCTCTGTCGTGATATACATCTTGAGTGTATCGATTTCTGAGTTCTGGGGATATCCGAAATCGAGAATCTCGTCCAAGAGCTCGTAGATTAGCACAAAGTTGTTTTTTACTGCCTCTTCTTCGAGTTTACCAAAATAGGATCGTGAGATCGTGATGAATCGGTAGAGGAACTCGAAGACGAGGGCGGCGTTGGCGTTACATCTGTGTACGGGAATGGGATGAAATCGTTAGTCAGGGGCTCGAGCCAGGGTTAATAAGGTTAGGCCCAACGATGAAAAAGAAAGAAGAGCAGAAGCATCGGAAAGGGAAGAAGAAGAAAATCCGAAGAGGAAGCCTCAGAATAAAGCAAGCAAGCCTGGGCCTCGACTCACTTTGTAACCGCCAACAAAAAAACATTATTGACTCTGATATGGAAGAAGCTTGTACTCCCAAGAGTCACAATCGGGCTCCTCACGTCTGGGTTTGAGATCACTTGAATTCTGAAAACGTCAGCTATGGATCGCTTGAGGTCGGTTCGGAAGAGTCGGGAGATGAGGACTTCCCCTTTTTGGTTGAAGATGAAGAAGGCCTGGCGAGCGGAGCGAGCACGGGGTGGGCATCCGGTTGGCAGGGGAGGTAACCAGGAGAGAAGCGTAGAAGCGTGGCAAGGTCGTGGTGATCATTTTTGTGATAGGTCGAATCAGTTTCATTGTGGTTGGACGCAATTTAGATCGAAGAAACAAGACAAGACGAGCAGGAAAGAGAACGCCCACAATGCACAGATGAAAATCAAAGAAAGATTGAAGAGCAATTAAGAATAATTTGTCAATATCCGAGCCGGTACAGGAAGGCTAAGGTAACAATGAAGATGTATTGGCGGCGGCGAAGGATATTCTCAAGACCAGTGGTGGTCTCGGTGAGAAGAAGCAGGTAGATGGAGAATGGGTGGATCCGAGCCAAGGAATACAAACTCACAGAGATCATTATGACAGTAGGCAATGATTCTTTTCCTTTCCGTTTCGTGGACTAGATGTCCTTCCTCCTACACCGTTTCTTCGGTCTTTGCTTCCTATCCGATTCTGACTTGCTATCTAGGTCTTTCCCCGATTTTCTTTGTTAAATTTGGTTCTTTGGTTGTTCAGTGTTGGGCTTTCACTGAGTTTTTGGATTTATTTCTCGGTCAGGTTTCGCCGCAACTTTACGTGCTTGAGTCTCAGTGTGTTTCGTGATATCGTTTTGATCGACTCCAAATTCAGATCCGGCGCTGGATGGTGTACTGTCCTTACTCGACGTGAAGCCTGAGAGTGTGAGGTTTTCAGGTGTCTGATACTTGGATTATCTGGTTATTTTTGTGTTTCAGTTGATGGAACCGATCCCGTTAAAGTGTCAACAGCTTTCCAGAAGCGGTATGAAGTGTTTTAGAAACCGTATTTATTCTTTTCTCGCTCACTAGATCTATGTATCTGACTGTCTTGTTTCGAACACAGACGAGCACTTGCAATGAGTTACAGGGCGAGGGAATAGAGTACTCTGGTTTTGTTCCAGACTGTTTCAGTCAAAGTGACAACACTAGTCCCATTCTGACAATTGGAACGACCGTTGTTCGTTTCAGAGAATCAATCATTCTCACTATCTCGTCCTACGTATCTCTTCTCCTGATCCCATCAGGGTCTCCTGGGAGGGGCTTATGACGAGAGACCTAAACGCGTGTTCCAAGTGCCGCTACTCCTCACCACGTGAAACCGCCCCTCTACCGCGACTGCCCGAAACGGCTTCAGGGAGGATATGTGAGGTTGCCTGCCGTATATCATCTTTAAAGAGGACTGTACTCGATCCTCTTGATCATTGCCCCGAGTTGTTTGGGGTTGTCAAGTTTGGGTGAGTACCAGATGGTGATAGGTTCTCTGATGGATAAGTCATTATATAAAAATTTACAGCCAAGCCAAGTCAAGACAACACGAGGCAGAATGCAAGAAAACGTGGGAACTTCTTGACTTCCGTCAGTCACAATGTGGGCCCCTAATTATTCCATTCCATCGCGTCGCATCCTTGATCCGGAAATGGGATTAGCGACAAGCAGTCATATCCCCTCTCAGTACAAGGCTTTGATCTTCTCTCCTTTTTGTCTCCGACCGATGCCTTGTGATTTTGTGTTGTATTATTGGTAACGAAATGGATCGAACCGCATGAGTCCTGAGACACGATGCAAGTCCGTTCGTTTGTTTTCGCGCTCCTGAAGTAAGTGGTGGCCGAGAAGAATGGAGCGGGGGGCGGCAGGTCGATTTGGATGGGACCAGATATAACTGGAGGGCTTCCTTAAACCCCTGCGCCTTAAACCAGAGGTTTGGATGCACCTCCGACAACTCCTTCTCTTCTCTTCAAACTCTTTGTTTCGTTCCCGATAACGCCACCCGGCAGAAAATAAAATACTGCTCACGTCTGTATTTTTCTCTTTGGTGCGGGCGACCTTTTGCATCATATCTCTCTTTCCACTTGCGCTGTTATCGATCTTCCTCGGGCAGGCACCATGTCTGACTCCGACCCAGACCGGCGCCGCTTCCTTGGGATTCTGAGATCATAGATTCCGTCGAGCACTCGTCTTGACTTTAGCGTCGAATCCAGGACTTTGAATCGCGGTCGTTGCTCTGTGGAAAGGGTTGAGGAGGATCTGATTCCGTTTACAGTATAAGAAACGAGACAGGGCGAGAGAGAGTAAAGGAAAAAAAAATTGTGCGAGATAGCAGTATCAATATCCTACTCTAGAGATTTGCAACGGATGATAGTACCATCCCCGATGCTGCCATACACATATCCGCAACTTGACCCTGATCGACGAGATGACGTGTCGACGACTCACCTTCGTATAACATTCCCAAACATCTGTCAAGAACACTCGAATACCTTCGTCGTTTCGCATATCATGTAGGAGGATAAATTTGGCTAATTGAGAGGGCGGCGGGGAGAAACAGGGAGTGTAGAAGATACAAATCGTCAGCTCGATGAATCTTTCAATATTTCCGAGTCACGAGATGAATTCAGTTGGGGCTGGCGATTTGGCACTGACCACAAGGAGCGATGAATGCAGAGATGTTCCACTCATTAAATTTATCGATACATTTGAGATATCTGGTTCGGACGAAAAGATAGGTAGATGATCAGAACAGCAACCGAAAAGGAAAAAAGCGGCTATCAGTTGTTTGTTCCAAAGATCGTTGGCATCTGGATGGATGAGCCTTTCTGATTCTGTTTCGTCCGCCGCACAGAGTGCCGTACCTTTGCGGCAGCGTTTTATAATTACGAAGGTCAAAAGGAAGGCCGAAACGGACGGAGATGCGTGCCTTCCCCTTTTCCTCCCTTAATTACCAGTCACATATCACAGCCGCCGAACCAGATCTTCGTACAGAGGGAGGGGAGCCGACATTCGCCCGACAAGAGATCAAAAGACACAAGAACAAAGAAATATTCCGACCGAAAGAAGCACTCTGACACTCACAAACTACCCGTCCCGACCATCATCTCCTCCACAACATCCAAGCTAGAATGTGCAATCATCTGTAGGACATGTCTCTCTGTCGTATTCGTCATACCCCCACCTCCCACCCCTCCTCCACTGCTGGCACCACCAAGCATCGCACGTGTACTTATGTCTTGTGCAGAGACGCCCGTTGAGGTAGGAGTAAGGGTGGAAGTGCTCAGACCGGGTTGAGGTGTTGTTGATGGACTTAGAGAGGAGATGGGTGTGGATGAGCTGTTCGATTGACTACGGTTGAGAGTTTGACTCTGTGTTTTTTGTTAGTGCACGATTGGGGGAGGACATAAGGTGGAATTAAGGTCAGACATACGATCTATCCGAACGAGGGCTTATCAAAATCTCGTTTGTCGGGGATTTGCGACAATTGCACTGATTACTCAATAACGCCACTCCCAAGACTCCCACTCCTGTTTGTGAACTCACCTGTGCCCCAGATCCACCACCCCCAGGGGATGCTGCATTTAATGATGACCAGATTGGGAATGTTGATCCCGATTGCACTTGTTGAGCTGCATTTGGTTTGGTGGATTGGAGAGTGGTTTCATAGATTGGTGAATCGAGTTGAGAAATGATGACGAGGTAGTAGGACATGATGGACGTTGAATTCTGATAGCTGGCGGATGTATTAATCTGGCTTTGAAGAGCGGGGAGATAAGGGGAGATTTTTCAGGAATGAGTGGACGATGAGTCTTAATTGATTAAGTGATTGATTTAATCAGGACAATGTGGACTGGACTCTTGGTGTTTTGAAAGGCACGGGTGTCGCTATTGCTTTTTCCCTTCGATTTTGCTCCCTATTCTATCTATCTAGTGGTACCATGTCATGCCATTGGGTTGTTTCGATTGATGCCGATTCCATTCGGTCGTTTCTGTTTCTGATCATCGTGTGGTCTAGCTTGGCTATCGAAACGGATCAACGCGTTCCGTCATTGACCTCAGTCCTCCTCCTCCTTGCCCTGACGCGGCGCTGTTGGAGGGGATATTACGTGACGCGAGATTCACACCGCTTCCGCCACGCATCCTCCCTTTCATTGCACTGTTCCCACCATCGTGATGTTGAGGGGAGGATAGGAATTATTATATCCATGTCGATGACAGTTTCCTTTGAGACCTCGGTCCTCTTTTACGCTCGCCCCACCTTATGCCTGAATTATTCATCTGAATTCTTTCGACTGCAACAATGTCGTCGACGCCACTCTGTGATGTGAGAAGCCATGCATAATGGGAATCGCGTTCTTCTGAAAATTCCTTGCTCCTCTCCGCGCGAAACTCTCGAGTGCTCTACTCGCAAAATGGGCGACGTCCAATTCCGCTTGCATGTGATTGAGACAGAATTAATGTTGCTCCGATGGTCGGATTTTTTCCACGGCTTGAACCAGTCCCAGCTTGTCCATCCAAAAATTCATGTGACCTGGCGCTCCACTCCCCGGCTCTAATTGATGGCTCTCCATTCTGCTTCGCGAACTCAGCCAAATTTTCCTCGTTTCCTTCTTGTGCAACCGCGAATGCCATGGGCGAGGATCCCCGGACGGCGTCGATCGTGCTAGCTACGAGTAGAAAACTTGCAACAGCGCCAACAAGAAGACGAATACGTCCAGTTTGAAACAGTCGATAATTGACGACGACGAAGAAGGAATGACTGTGATCTCCATATACATGTCGAAGACGAGGTCATGCGGCCGTGATCGACGGTCTGCATTATTCAAGCGCATTCGTACAAGCCCCCAATGCAACAAATAACTTGCGAAATCTTGCATCTACCTGCTCCACCTGAAAATCCAAAATCGTACACTTATCTCTCCCTTCCAACACCTCACAAATCGCCGGTAGTCTCTCAGAACTGAACGGAGATCACATAGCAATCTACTTTGAATGACTTCTTTGCTTCTCCACGCTTGGACGTAGCCGACTTGAATCCATTCTGCTTCTAGGTGGCTTACGATTTGTTTAAGTGGGTAGGATGGATGAGAGGCGTTCATCTGTTGCGTTCTGTGGCTAATTAGGGCTGTTCCTGGCACTTTCTTAGATTTCTTGTTCACCAACCCCGGACAAGGAGGCACAGATGAAAACGACCGTAAGCGGAATGCACCCGCTGATGGAGCTTTGAGGCTCGAGGAAAATGAAGAAGTGTGGATCCGGGATGGACATTTCGTTTTTCTTTAGCGGTACTGCATTCGGCAGTACAGTGGATGTAATCGGATTTGATGAGATGGAGCTCCAAGTTGCTGACAGCGGCAAGGTGTTACACAGCTAGGAGTAGTAGGTTCTTGTTGTTGTAAATCGCGCCGGCTACGACCTGTGCCAAGGTGGTGCTTTGGGCGATGAGGCCGGTGGCGGTAATGTGGACAATATGGGAATGGGCTGGGAGAAAGGAGTGTAAATAGGACGAGAGATGCAATGAGACCCAGGCGGCGAATTTGGTCCTTAAAACGAGGCTGCGATTCGGATTACCTGGAAAGCAGATGTGCTTTCCGCGAGCAAGATAAAACAAATTGTTGGTGCAATACATGTACGTACATGTGCTACAGGACCTATGCAGGAGCTTGTAAACGTAGTGAAATGGTTTTCGCGCTTCCTTCTTCCGTTCGTCGTCGTCGTCGTCGTCTTAGGCAGTTCGTACGAAAGAAATCGCGCGTACTTTCATCTACCATTGATCGTCGTGGTTTGCGTTACTATTGGCTTCTTGCGCATCATTGTTATCATGGCGGCAGTGTCAAGGGCCTTGCGCTCTTCATCGTGCTCCGCCGTCCAGAACTGGTTAGCTCGATGGGGTGCGTTTGAATTTGTCTATCTGTCTAACAGTTCACCTTCTTTGGGTTTACATGGTCTTGTGAAGAACGGTCGAACATCAAGAGTGACATATCCTCGTGATACGGACCAATTTGTGAGACGAGGATCATGTTAGACAAAGACTGACGCAATAGATACCGCGACCAATCGCGACCTATTCGTCGACAACGAAATCCTTGATGTGGCAAAAGAACCAGACAATCAGTCGTGCAAGATCAGATCACGGAAGCGTCATCAAAAAAAAAGACTATGAGCGAAAGAATACGGCTGGACGATCAGGTACAGGCAGGTACTGTACAATCCAAGTACTGTAAAGCTCTTTCAAACAACCCTGTACTGTACTGTACTGTACTGCACTGTACGAACGACCACACCCCCCTGCCTGTCCCATCAGACGGGGGGGAGGGGTAAGGTGGCGGATCTCCTCTTAAACCCAATCAAACGTGGTCAAACAGGTGTGTGCTAATTAAATGGATTCCCTTAAAAAAGACTTTGGTAACTATAACTGGAATCAGAGACACCTGCTAAAGAAATGAGATGTACACTCCGAGTATGCTTCGAGGTTAACTTGAACGCAATGTTGTTTTCATTGCGATTGTGAAGGGAGAGAGGAGGCGGGAGACGGGGAAATGGGAAATCTGAGAAACAACCTGGCGCGATCGTGCGTGGTCCTGCCGGTCCTGGGTTCGAACCTCTTTGTGTCGCGTGTGTCTTGGGTGTTAATGAATTGGACAAGGAAAAAGGGGCAGGGGCACCGGGGGCAGGGGGGCAGGCGCAGGGGCAGAGGCTACGACGGGGCAGCGGTACGAAACGAAACAAGGGGAGCAGCCAGGGAAGGGGGGAGCAGGGGAAGGCAGGAGAGGAGAGGAAGAAAGGAAGAAAGGAAGGAAGGAAGGAAGGAAGGAAGGACGCGTGTGAATATCGTCCAACACGTTGTTTCCATCCATTCATTCCGACAGTACCCTCTTGCCGCCTAACCCCCAAACGTCCCTCCCCCATCATGTACATCTCCCATCACTGTTTTTGCTTTTGCTTTTGGGTTGTACAGTAGGAAAGTAATTAGACACTGGAACAGCCCATGTCCCACTTTGGCCAATAGTTGGCAATATTTCACAGTCAAAGCCTACTCTCTGAGACCTCTTTCTCTTCGTTTGGGCCTGTTCTCTCTCGCGTCTCTTTTTCTTTCGGTTGCTTTCCATTTCCTCGGTTCCTCGGGGTTCAAGTTCACCATCACTCATTTCTCAGCCATCATCCCGCATTTTTCCATCCCACATCGTCAGCTTTGGAAACCATCGTCTTCGTCTATTCTTTATACTTTCAGTCCCGCCTTCTTCTTATTCTTCCGAACGGAACGGAGAACAGCGAAGCTCATTCATCACCTGCGATTAATCAACTGAACGGTTCGTATATATCGAGTAAGGGCAACGGCGAGATAACAACCGGAAACGAAACGAACGAAACGAAACGAAACGAAACGAAACGGAACGAAACGAAACGGAACGGAACGAAACGAAAGATAATGAACCCCGGCGGTATTTCGCGTTATAAGCTAAGTAAAAGTCACGACGAAACGAAGAGCTCGACGCTTCTGATATATCGATCGTTAGAGAGTCAATTGCAGTGAAAAGGTACGCGAAAAGGAAAACAAACTCAAAACAGATGGTGCAACTCCCCCCCCCCCCAGAACTGAAAACACATAGACAACTACAC
The DNA here is from genome assembly GCA_025758705.1 of Goffeauzyma gilvescens. Taxonomy (NCBI): domain Eukaryota; kingdom Fungi; phylum Basidiomycota; class Tremellomycetes; order Filobasidiales; family Filobasidiaceae; genus Goffeauzyma; species Goffeauzyma gilvescens. The sequence goes on from JANGFI010001764.1 coordinate 11,875, forward strand.
CCACGCAGGATGGGTAACACCAAGAAGCCAACCACTCCTAGTAAGTCGGGTGCGGGAGATGATAATCTTCCGGGACAAGGAGGAGGTAGAGATACGGGAAAAGGAGGCCGAGTACGACAAGAACAACCGCAAGTACAGGGTCAATCGCACGAGCAACAGCAAAGACGTAGTCAAACCGAGGAATCACCTGGTACTCCGCTGGTCCTCAAGATGAATGCGAACGGGGATGCCGCTGTGAACGAGGATGACACCCCCACAACTGCTTCGAATCCCGGAGTCGCCACGAACGGGAACGGAATGGCGTTATTGGGTCTCGGAATTCTCGGAGTCCATGACTTGGAGGCTGGGAGATCACCGTCAATATCACCTTCGCCATCGTATTCTCATACGCGGTCACATTCGCGGTCAAAGTCACAATCACATCCACATATTCCATTAGCACCCATATCCACAACCGCGACCTCCTCAACATCAACGCAATCACCATCATCACATGTCGTGCTAACATCACTACCAACAATAGCAGCACCAGCACCAGCACCCTCAGCCCCTACACCAACAGACCCACTCCGCCGACCCTCCACCAGCTCAGATGAAGACCCTTCGTTATCGTCATCTTCTTCGTTGTTAACGACGCCTCGTTTGAGCTCGACGTCAGGTCCGGTCCCGATTCTGGGTTCCTGGGAGAATCTGCAGCAGATACATCATCAGCCTGACCAGGGGCTGGAGCAGGGGCGGCGTCGACCTTCGGGACTGGAAGAGTGGAGGGCAGAGGCAGGGAGAAGTGGGGAGGGGAAAGAGGCAGGGGATCTCCGACGTGAACCAGGAAGAAAAATACGTATCGGAAAAAATGGTGTTGTGAGGGGAGAAGAAGAAGAAACAGACCAAGTTGATCTCGAGAATGAAGTCGACCATTCTCGTTCTGAATATCAGAGAAAGAGATCATCTCTCCTTTTCCTCGGACCGGGAACACCAACTTCTTCCCGCTTTCTCAATCCATCTCGCCACCCGCATTCACAGCCGAATTCCCCACGTGTTGCTCTCAGTCCACCGGCAGTATCACCAACGGCACCGACTCCTGAATTCGACTCTTCGCCATCATCTTCTCCTTCTCGGACACCACACCAACATCAGCAACCACATCTGCTCACGCACACGGACACACACGGACACGCACAACCCCAATTCGTCTACCTGAGTCCCGCCACCCCTTCTTCACCAACACAAGCATCAGTATCAGCGACGTCCGACTCCACATCATTCTCTCCTCTTCCTTCTTCGCCCCTGTTCCCATTCGCTCAAGAACGATCGGCACATTATGGATCTTCAGTTGATCAGTTTCGATCAGGCACAACGATTGGAGGTCTTCGGTCGCCTATTTTGCCACCCCCGGGCAGGACGCGTACGGGATCATCAACGCCAATGCAAGAGCAGGATCAGGATCAGGAGCGAATCAAGAGGCAGGCTTCCACAAATGGACACGAGCAAGTGCAAGAAGAGGAGAGGAGGAGAAGGTGGTCTTCCTTTGAAGGAGATGGTCCCCGTACTCCCGAATTCGGTCTGGTACCCTTTCCCACACGAACCTCAGGAGGAGATCCGCCATCACCACGGCACCGGAACGTTCAAGGGAACAAATCGCGCGACGATTTCGTTTTCAAGAGGCCATTCCCTCCACCGCTGAATCATGTTCCCGCTGGCTCTCAGAGATCGCCATCCATCCCTCCCTCGCCGTTAACCTCTTCGAATGGCGGTGACAGAAACGGACACCGCGTTCGAACACCTTCCATTTCCTCTGGCTTCCAGATTCCTTCTTCGCCAAAAATCATCTACGCGCCGTCTCACTCTCCTCGATTAAGCCAACACCTTTCCTCGGAAACTACCCAGGATACACACCAACATGCTCAAAGTCAACTACGGGTCGAACAAAACATCCACGCTAGAAATTTGTCCATATTCTTCCCTGAACCTGGAAAGGATTACTCGTCCGAGGAACTAGAGATTCAACAACGGCACGAGCAAACGCGACGGCGCGCACAGCAATCTCCAGCCTCTACCAGTTATGAATCTGGTAATAAGCGCGTGGACAACTCGAAGCCAGGGGCGGCTAATGGATTCAGTTTCGGTCGTCCTTCAACTCAGCATACGAATGGGGGACGCCTGTCCCCTCCGTTGATGCTAGCACCGACATCACCGGGACTTGGGCGCGGACCGCCCCGGCCTTCATCCATAGGATCCGCTTCATCACTTGCACCTCCATTATCTACCCAACAACCAGTCGGAAGACGAGGTCATCATCATCGACACTCGTTGTCCCATAATTTCTTTGACGTTGGTCAGAAATCGATGAACCCAAATGAACAAACGATAAACACCATCCCAATCCAGGCAGCCCAATCTGAAGCTCACGAAGGGGCACCCCTGAATTATCGGCTAGACACACCCAAACCAGTCTCTTCGGCGTTCATCACCGGGGCGCCCCCTGTTGATTTATTTACTTCATCTTCCTCTTCTCTCCCGATCTTACCGACACCGACAGGCACGAAGCGTTCTTCCCAGTATTCCATGTTATCGCTTGGTCTCCGGAGTCAGAGCAGGTTCCTATTTGGTCTATGCGAGATGGCACTCGGGGTGGGTCTATGGGTACACGGACAAAGTGGAAGTGGACTGGCAGTCTCGGGTCTGGGATACTTGGTAGTGTTCGACGCCATGGGTGTCTTGCTCAGTGTTTGGGAGAAGTTGTCAAGCTCTGGCTCGGGTACAATGAGCAGCTCAAGGCTTCCATTTGGGTGAGTCGCCTACGCCGTCCTTTTTGCTCAGGCTCCTGACGTTTGGGAAAAATGCTTACTTAATGTGGCTCATGCGTCTATCCGTCTCAGCTCGCTCCGCCGCGAAACGTTGGTCTACTATACCCAAATTATTTTCCTCGGCTTCTCGGGGCTCTACATCATCAAAGAATCTGTCGAAAGCGTAATGATGAGTGGAAGTAACGACGATCATGGACATGCAGGACACAGCCATTCACCTGTGCACACTGAGTACCCGGCGGTGCTCATTGCCTGCTCGACGGTTTCAGCTTTGGTATCTACCTTCTATCTGGGGAATCATGTCAAACTTCTAGAAGGTGAGTTCCAGTCACTCTGCTGCATCGCGCTCTCTGCATTGCCATATGCTGATACGTCCCTAATAGCTTTTGATGCCGCAGCCTTGCTCAGCAACAACACTGCGGGTCGCTTTGTTATCTCCCATACGCACCGCCTCGAGAGTTGTCTTTCGAACCCTTTCTCCGCCGTTGTTCTGGCGACCAATATCACCGGTCTCCTCTGTGCCTTCCACTTACCCCAGTCTCAAATACCCCAAGCAAATCGCATCATACCTTTCGCACAAGCAAGTGCTTGCTTCTGGCTGGCATACCCAGCCGCGACCGCCTTCTACCGAGTCTTGATGCAAACCGCGCCCCTCAAAGGAGCTCTCCAAATGACCTCTATGGACGGCATCATCGAGGAAATCAGAGCACACCCATCCATAATCCGAGTCAGTGATCCTCACATTTGGCAATTGACCCCTCACAATCCTAAAGATACCCATCGAGCGTTCACGCCGCGACCTACGCCAATGCACTCTCGCACATCGAGTTTCACCGGGATTGAAACCTTGCATGATATTGTGGCACCTTCCGTGATGACTCCGCGAAGCCGCCGTCGCCGAACCTCTGATCCTGACAAGCAGGCGTTAGTCAATCCTGGACCAGTGTGTATTCTAGTCGCATCGCTCGAGTTGATAATCTCGCATCAAGCAAATGACGAAACCATATTCGAGGTCACCCGGTTTGCGTATGCGCGATGTTGCGCGGCTTTGTGGGCCACTCGAGGTGAGCTGCGCGGACAGAACGCCGGTAAGGCCGGAGAGATCACCATCAAGGTAACGAGGGAAGGTGATGAAGCTCGCCAGCATAACAATGTCCACCACCATGATCGGCATTGCCACCATCAAGACATACACGAGGGTGAATCTTATGAGCATGTTCAGAACGATCATCATAGGCATGGACATAGTCATCACGGTCACGATCATTGATAGTGTTAGCTTATGACTGAAGCTATCATAAGCCAGATGCCATTGAGGATGACGGGGTTTTCTTTTTTTTTCTTTTTTTAATCGCTAGAGCCCAAAAGCTGAAAGCGCCTCGGTATAGTTATTCTCACCTGGTGAGGTCTGACGTGAATGGAGTCCGACAGAGGAACCCATGTGTTGTTGATACGCAGAAGTGTTACAGACAGCGCAAATCACTGAGTTAAGGGCAAAGATAATTCTAGAGCTCCGTGTATCAAACACCTGGCACACCAAGCTTGATCTTCAATCAAGAGCGAGCACCCGTTCAGGATCGAGCAAGAAAGACGAAGAGTAGATCGAGCAAGGTGATGTCGAGAGAAAAATTGAACAGATGATATTTTCTTCCTCCAGTCAGTCCTGAGATTGAGCTTGCAGTCTCCAGGGCGGAGCACAGCGATAAGGACGAAAGCAAAAACGTTGCCAGCGTTGAGGTCCGACAGCATTGAGTCCACTCGAATTTTTTGCCCGGCACAATTCCGGCTGGGGTGGTGTATGTTAGTGCAGCTGACGACAAAAACTGACCAAGGATCTGAACTTCGCAACTATCGGCGTCACCCAAAAAGTGAATTTAAAGGACCATTGTGGCCTCCACAATGGAGGCCCAGTCGTGTGTTTGTTGTGAGCATATCATGATATGTGTGAGATGTGATGTTGTGTGAGAGTGCGTGCTGTGCGTGCATTCTGGCTAGACGCCGACGCCGTGATCTAGGGCTACAATGGTGTTACCACGCCCTTTCCCTCCAATTATCGTTCCTCCCTTCTCCTCCATTCCTATGAGGTGCGTTGCGTCCCCCCATTAAATACCACCCTTGGAACCCCTTCTGGCCATCTCAACAATCTTCCATCCATTCGTCTCTGGGTTATCCATCTCCGCCTCGACCAATGTCAGGACAGCAGCGTATCGGCACTGTTCCACTCCCGTCGGGCTGCCGACGACTACCTCGCCCGTCTTGGCAGATCGGAACATGAGGATCTCTTGGGTGGCGAAAGTGACGAGGAAGACCGGGACATCGTTCTCGAGCATTTTACCGGTACTGATCTGTGGAGGTTGCAAAAGAAGGGAAAAGACCACGGGTAAAAAAGGTCAATATCGGGTTTCCAGTATCTACAAATTGAAGATCTCGAGACTTACATCGACTTCACGAATATCCAACACCTTGCTGTCCGAAACGAGCCCTTGTTTAACATACTGTTGCATTGTAGCCCACAAAACGTTGTAAGTCGCTTCACCGCACCACATCTTCAAGCTCGCTTTGTCTGCGTGGAGGTAAGCATCCACGACCTCAGGTACGATATACTCTCGCAAATCCCTCGCAAATGCCTCCATTTGGAAATCAGGGTCTAATTCCTTGATTTTTCGAACGACCTGGGCTGTTTCGTTCTCGTCGAAGAATCGGCCAATGGCGGAAGTGACGGTTCGTACACCTGAGACGACAGGGTTCTCAGACTCGTGGTAGGCCTCTTGCCATCGAAGGTAAGTCGGTGAATTTGCCAGACGTTCACTTAACCACCCTGAAGATTCAGCTTCTTTGTCGGTCGCAACGAGTGCAGACCCAGCTTCCGGGTTTTCATCCACTCTTTGACGTTTCGGTTTCCCAGCGTTCAATCGCCCTGCTTTCTCAGCTCGTGCTAGCCTCCTCCTTCTCCTGTCTTCTTTCTCCTCGTATCCTCCGTATCGCGTACTCTCATCGAATGCCTCTGTAATAGAATCACTCAAAGCTTTGTATGCCTCTGTTTCTCGGACAGGCGCAGTCGCCGTCGCTACTCCACTCGAGATCTTGGCGGATGTCTTGGCGAGTTGACGCATGAATTCGGACTCTTCCAAACCTTTAAGTGCCTCGGAAACACCATCCCCAACTTTCAATCCCGCTTTCTTCATCTCCTCAGCTGCCGCCGCTAACTTGGGGTTATTCTTCAACAAATTCGTCAATCGGGCACGTTCGTATGCTTCTCTCGCTTTCTTCATAGTCTCGGAATCAGCAAGCTTGTCCACATCTCCTTGAAGACGTGCAACATCTTCTTGATATTCTCGGTTCTTCTGGAGTTCTTCTCTAAGCGTTTGGACAAATACTCGAAAAGGGGATTGAGGCGTATCGGTCACGTTCGAGGTCCGTTTCTTGGCTTCCTCTGATTTCTTGGTGTATTCCGCTTGCTCTTGAGCCTTCTTCTCGGCTTCAGAATCTTTTTGTTTTTCCTGGTTCAGAGCGCGCGAAGAGGTGTGGAATGAGAGAGAGGAAGGTCGAACGAAGGAAGAGTTGATAGGAAATTGGGCGACACGTTGAGGTCGAATGGCAGGGACACGACCGAAGGAGGCGGCCGCCTTGGTGGCTTGCCGCATGCGCAGAAGGTGAACGGGTCGGGACTTCATTTTGTTGTTTAATTTTTGCGAAAGGGGAGATGTCCGATGTACAGGCGGTAGGATTTCAAGCCTGTTGTGGAGGTTGTAATGGCGAGCGGGAGAACCAGCCGTTATGAAGATGATGTTGCCACTTTGATATATCGTGTTGGAAACCGCCCAACTTTTTTTGGGTTACCCGAATCCTGAGGGGCGGGATCGGGCGTTAGGGGGATTCATTGGCGAGGTTGATTGATAAGAACCGCGGATGTTGCTGGGGACGACATCTTGGCTTCATCCTCTATGACGCGTCAATAGCGAGATTTTGCAGAATGGCAGAGATTGATGAGGCGCAAGCAATATTACCCATCCGCGGTATGTCACCTGGTTTCTTTCCCCCCCACACCGAATATGGGGTGCTACTCACTGCTAAGACACGTCATTTATTTATATCGTTTCAAGATCTTCCCTCCCCCTCCCTTCCTTCGGATTTGGCCGACGTCTGCCCGCCCCTGGCTGGGCCCCCAGGATCACCGCGGGGGGCGGGGGGGGGGGGCGCAATCAACGGGCGGGCGGGCGGGCGGCTCTGGATTGATGGCGATGGCACCCGCAAAGAGGTCATCGATCGATTCGTAAACGGTTAGACGCGGGGAGAAGGGGGTGGAGAGGGCCGGCGCCACATGGGCCACTTATCCCAGTCCATCTGATTCATCCGTGATCACCACCACCCCCTTTCTAGCTTGCTTGGACGATCCCACTACAACTACATCCATACTTCATCTTGTCTGTATTACATATCAATTGCCGTAGTGGACTCTCTTCACGAGGCAAGATTCACACACACACACAAACAGATACGCAATCATCATGGTGAAACCCTCTCTCGCCTTCGTGGCAGCATCGACTCTTGCTCTCTGTTCTCTACCATCCGCTCTCGCTGTACCTGCCCCTGCTTCCGCTAGGACAGACTCCAGACTCTCGATCCTCGATGGCGGTGCCCTCGGCGTTGCTGAGAAGGTGCTTTCCGGAGTTTCCGAGTGGTTGACAGGTCATCCGTCTACCTCCCCGAGTAGACACGGTAATGACGAAACGACCATTGAAAACGAAGTCTGGTTTGATGGAATGAAAGTCGAACGAATCACCAAGGACGGTCAAGAATTCGATCTTCTCTCACACCCTGCACACCCCGAGTATCGACTCCGGATCTCCACCACCGGCACGGGCGGCGCGGGCCCGGAGTCTTCTTTCGTCGACACCCACAAACCGACCCACCCATCTATCTGTGATCCTAACGTGAAGCAGGTCTCAGGCTATCTTGACATTCTTCCGAGTGATGGCGGGTATGGGAAACATCTGTTCTTCTGGTTCTTTGAGTCGCGAAATAAGCCAAAGGAGGACCCGCTGGTCCTTTGGTTGAACGGCGGGCCAGGTTGCTCATCGACTACGGGTTTGCTGTTCGGTGAGTCCGTTCTTTCCTCTTCAAGGGAACTTGAGTTCTCCCAAAATAAAAAGGCGTCACCTCAACGAAAAATACGCATACCCCTTGCTGACAATCATTTTGAAACTCTTCTTGATTCCTCGCGTATGTCAATTTGAATTTACCTACCCACACAGAGCTCGGCCCTTGCCAGATCGCCGATAAAGGCGCGAATGTCACCTACAACCCGTACTCCTGGACGAACAAAGCGAACCTTATCTTCCTAGACCAGCCCGTCGGTGTTGGATACTCTTATTCCGATGCTCCCGACGGTATGGGAGTCGACAACTCCCCCGCCGCCGCTGAGGACGTCTACGCGTTCTTAACGCTCTTTGTCGGTAAATTCAGTAAATACCGGGAATCAGATTTCCATATTTCGGGAGAGTCGTATGCTGGCACTTACTTGCCGAACATTGCGCATGTCATTCACACAAATAACAAGAAGTTGCTTGCGAATGAAGTTGTATCGACTTCCTCCGTGGCTGCTTCTGCCTCTTCCGACTCGTCATTGGCACCCATCCCCAAGGTTCCAGTTTTGAACTTCAAGTCTATCCTTATTGGAAACGGCTTGACCGAGGCAGCAACCCAGTTCGCCTCAGTACCAGAGTACGCATGTGACTCCAAGTACGCCGTTTACGACGATCCCGATGGCAGCGAGTGCAGCAGTCTTCGATCCAAGATGAAACGTTGCCAGAACCTCGCTAACGCATGCTACAACTCCGGCTCAAAGTTCGCCTGTGTCCCCGCTGGTCTTCTCTGTTGGTCCGGTTTCGGTCAACTCCAAGACCTCGGCTTGAACATGTATGATACGCGAAGGAAATGTGATCGAGCAGAGGATAAAGATGGGCCACTCTGTTATAGAGAGATGGGTTGGATCGAGACTTACATGAACGAGAAGAGTGTTAAGAAGCAGTTGGGCGCTCCGGACGACGTTCAGTTCAAGAGCTGCAATATGGATATCAACAAGAACTTTTTGTTCCAGGGTGATGCGATGCACGACTCGACTAAGCTCTTGCCTGACTTGATCGAGGATGGAATTCGGTTGTTAGTATATGCCGGTGTTCAAGATTTGATGTGCAACTGTGAGTCTTTCGAGCCTTTTCAACACTGGTCACCTTCGATTTTTTTTTTCTCTTTCCCCAGCTCGTTCACTTATACCCCACTCCCACTTGCCTCTATTCGCAGACATCGGCAACGAAGAATGGCTCGACCTTCTTCCCACGACATTCACTCCTGAATTCCAGAACTCGACCGCTCAGCCCTTCATTGATTCCGACAAGAAAGAGTCGGGTTACGTCAGATCCGCTGGGAAAGGTGCCGGTTCCGTCGCTTACATGGCCATCTATGAAGCCGGACATATGGTCCCTCAAGACCAGCCTCAAGCTTCTTTGGACATGTTGAATCGATGGCTCGAAAACAAGCCGCTGGCCAAGGGCAAGTAGTTGTGTCACGTTGAGTAACCTTTTTTTCCCCGCTGCATATAGTAGTAGAATAGCAGTAGAAATTGCCGGCAATGAGTAGATCAGAAGACAGTAGACTGAGAAAGAGTAACATTGAATGAAGTGGAAAGTTTTCTCTATACCAAATAGGATATATGCAAATCATTCGGGATCGTCATGTGTTTCGTGAATTGAGCGTGTCCCATCAGCTCCCGCCTGTCCATTCTAGAGCATCCTGGCATCAAGTATCTGGAAAAATCTCTATCCATTTCCTCTTATGCCCGATAATCCTGGCTCAACCAGCCGTCAAAGTACTCGCACTTCTGAGGATTGACTGGTCCGGTCTGAGAGCAAAAGTCAAACTGTGGGCATCTTCCACACGGCGCTTCAGTCCCACCCATATTCATCTCCGTGCTTCGAACAACCCGATAAACGACGTGTTCATCTTCGTGGATGTCGTACTCGGTATCGGCTTGGAGGGAATCAAAGTATGCCGTGTCCATAGCAACGGTCATATCGGAGAGGGAGCCTCGGCTTGCGCCTACAGAACCGGACCCAGGACCGCCAGTTTTGAACTTGTCAGAGTCGATGTGGTTCGAAGAAACGGAGCTTGACGATGAACTGGAGTCAGAGCTGCTTGAAGAATCAGAGTCAGAATCGGAATCACTTGAGTTGGAATCAGAATCAGAGGAGATGTCGGAGCTATCATCTTTTCGCTTCGATTTGGATTTCTTCCGCTTCTTGTCTTTGTCGAGAACGGAAACGAGAGCATCACTATCGCTTCCTGAGTCTGAACCGTCGTCACTTCCTTTTCGAGATCGGGATTTGGACCTTGAGCGAGCCTGTTCAAAGTTGGGAAATTGCGCGAGAGATTAAATGGAGGACCGAAGTCAGCTCGATGTAACTTCTTTTGAGGAAAGTCGGACATTCGCGTTTCACGGCACGGCAGAACTCACTCTTTCCTTCTCTTTCTTCTTTCTTGCCTTTTCTTTTTCCTTCTTCTTCCGTCTTTTCTCACGTTCCTTCTCCTTTCTTTCTTTCTCCTTCTGCTTCTTCCTTTTCTCCTTCTCTTTCGCTCTTTTATCCTTCTCCTTTTCTCTGTCTTTCTCCTTTGATTTCGATCGAGATTTCGAATCCTCCTTCTCCTTCCTCCTCTTCTTCTTCACCCGTCCGTCATCATCGCTATTACTATCACTGTTGTCTTCGTCGCTTTCGTCAGAGCCACCTTGATCTTCATCTTCTTCAAGTACAGCACGGGATCGCTTCTTGCCATTCAAATTGCCGGTGGATTGCTTTCTTGCTTTATCCCTTTCTTTACGTTCTGCCTTCTCTTCATCACTATCCATCCCCCCTCCATTCTCTTCAATATCGGAATTCCAACCTTCTTCGTGATGTTTACGAACAGGTCTCACGATCTCCACTCTTCCATCAAACGAGAGAACGTTCATGAGCTGCATAACCTCCTTGACGGATAGTTCGACGTTAAACGTGTTGGAATCCTTGATATGTTGTTGCACATCCTCAGGGGACGGTAATTTCGAAGTATGTGATGGTGGAAATACTGGTTTGGTTATGAACAATTCCTCGGGGATGTCCTTCCGGCTCTTCGTCCGCGGCAATGATTTACGTCGCACATACTCGTAGCAGAAATGTAAAAGCTGAGTAATGAATTCCTCGTCCAGGTCTTGGTCTGTATACCATGGACCACCGGTGATCGCAACAGACGGCTTCAAGTGAGCCAACATGTAGATTTTCCTAGTCGGTGTTTTCACATTCTTAACCTGTTTGATAATGTTTTTACTCTCGAGTCCTCGAAGTACTTTATTAAGCGTCGTCGGTTGAATGCCCGTGACCGCCCTAAGTTTTTTAGTCCAGACACCTTCGTCGCCGCCGTCTCGAATAACAGAATACACCATCGATTCTTCAGTGCTCATCGCGGCGGATTGCCGAGCTTCATCGATGCTGACGGCTTGGTAGAGAAGTTTGTTGTTCGCATCTTTCTTGATGATTATGAGACGTTTTGCGGCGAGGCCGTTGATCGCTTTCGCGATCTCAGCGACTTCGACACTACCAAATGAGTTTCGTACATCTTCCTCCGTCATGCGCTAATGGCCGCAAGGAGACACACACAAGGGAATAAGAATAGGAGCGTCTGCCGTTAGTCCACAGGAACAGCATCATCGCTAGGAAGAAAAAAGAAAAAGAAAAAACGTACCTGGTGCGAAGACGCCTTGATCTTTTTATACACGGATGACTCCGTGCTGGAGAGCGTGTCTCTCGCCATCGTGAAGAGGTGGATCGATTAGACGTTTAGGCGAGACACGCCTTCTTTTGGGGGTGTGTTTAAATCGTCAACGAGTGGACATGCAGAGATGGTCCAGAGCGAGGAAAAAAAAAAAAAAAAAAAAGAAGGCAGGGAGTGACCAGATGTATGTTCCGGTTGAGAGTGTATCAGATGATTATGACACTTTATGAACTGATTATCTAGAAAGATTAGATTGTGATCACTCTCGTCTTTAGGATCTTCCCGACTACCGAACCTGGTTAACAACAACTTGAGCCTGATTTGCTAGTTTCCTATTGACACCCCCCTCCCTTTCCCTTGGCTCCTGGAATTTCCTCTCGGCCAACAAAACAGGGGCGAAGGGGCCGGACGAGGGGCGCCGGCTATCCTATCACGTGATAATGGCATATCCTCGATTCCATCCCTCCATCCTCCAAATCACGCGAGTTCCAAAAGTCAAAAACTGGAATCCAGTGGTGGCCCCGGCTAGTCAAGTCGGGAATAGAGTCGAGTTCACTTTGGAACGGATGATGAAACGAAGGAATGGATTATGATTATCGAGGATGGGAATCATGTAGAAACTAGTAGATACAGATCAAGCCAAGATCATACGAGTAAGAAGATGAGAAGAAAGGAACAAGGGAAACCAGGAACAATATGGATCGATAGAAGGAGGTTTGGGAGGATAGGAGTTATGAGTTGAGAGAGGGGTTCGAATGAGAGCGGCTTCTGTTCGTGACATCAACAGCGCGGACTTGTCGTATTCGATTTGGGTGAAAGGGATGGGAGAAGAAGAAGACAGGATCGATGGGGAAAGGTAGTCGCAAAAGTGACACGAAGAGATACATTTAGAACAATATATATCTATGTTGCGGCTGGGCGATAGTCTTGATTGGAAGGCGGGTTCGTCGGGTGCCGATGAGGTCTGATGCGCGATTAGTGGTGCATGTGGTAAAGGAGGACCGGAAGGGGTTACAATATGGAGAGAGATAGTCGCTGGTTTTTCTCTGGATGCGATTATAGATTGATCCGGCGTTGTGATTGAAGCCGTATTATACATGGTTTTGGAATGACAATGTACCCTGAGAAAAGTTCGATTCGATTCGAGTCGGACGATATGAATTTCGGAAAGAGAGGTTAGAGAGGAAAAGAAGAAGGGAAGGGAATTGTCGATCCTTCCGTTCGGTTCCTGTTCTTGGCGTTTGGTATTAGGCTACAGTAAAGAGGGAAAACGGCGTTCTTGTCGAGGCACCAGGAGGAGTGGGATGAGATGACCACCCGAAGTGGTCTGTTTCATCGGATAGGAAAGACAAGAAAAGGAACAACAGAAAATTGATTCTTCGTCCACGGAGAAGCGAGTTTGCTTGTCCTTTTGGTTTTGCCGTTCGGAAGAAGTGTCTCTGGATGAGACCTTGCCTGGGATCGGAGTTCAAAAGGTTCAGGATCCTGCTATTGAAGATTAGAAGCAGGGAGTGCTGATATTGGAGATTAGAAGCAGGGAGTGATTGGAATTTCTGAGTTGCGCGGTTGCACATATGTGGTAGACGCAGCTATTTCCCGCGTCGATAGATTTCGTCGGTTTTGAGAAAAGAGGAAGAGGTACAGAGTTTAGAAGCGCGTTGCTGGCCGCACTCGTCGGAAGTTTGTCTACTTCCTAGTCAGTCCAGCGAACGACGCGTTCCTCCCAAACGGGACTCGAGCTTGTAATGCAGCTCGTCCACCTAGAGTCCTCGATTTCGTAGATCCAAAGATGGGTTGTCCCGGTTTTGCACCGCCAAACGACTGACCCCCTCTCGCACAAGGACTTGAATCCGATTCATCCTCCCCAGGACTAGGACTATCGAGCGCCATCGCCAACCGAGATTTCGACTTCCCATTACCAGCTAGTGGTCTGATCGAATCGAGGAGCGAGGAGGTAGTCGGTGGACATGGCGACATGGTTGAGTTCGAGTTTGAGTCGTCTTCTTCGACGATGGATGATCGTGTACTCTTGAAAGCGAGAGGGGCGCATGGTGCTGGCTGTTTCAAGGAAGCAGAAGAAGCGATTTGTTGAGATTGAGAGTCTCCGTATGTATACGAACGAGTCCGTGTGAATTTACGGAAATCGTGCAAGTCTGAATCACGACGAGTGAAATGACGAGGGTCGTCCATGGGGACATAGGCGGAAGGTTGACAAAGATCGGGACAACTTTGGAAGAACCCACAGTAACCTTTTTCTAGAACGTAGAGCTCAGGAAAATACACTTTCGGGTAATAAGCATTGTTGATCGTTCGATCTCGAGATCGGAGGAACTTGGCGAATGCAGGCGCTCGCTTTTGAGAGAATTCACAATGAAAGATAATGACTTTTGGTTTGACGTCCAAAGTATCCCCGCTGCGACTCGGAACAGGTAATGGAGAACCATCGGCATGGACGCCTTGGCCTGCCATGAGGAGCAGTTGTTCGACGTCGTTTGTCGAATTCACGTTGATAGCCCCATCGATGTGTCCGCCACTAAACTCGTAGTCGAATCGACAGTCCACGATGTGAAACCCTGAGATCTTGTCCTGATATTCTCCCCGTAAAAGAGCTTTGACGGTGTTAGTGCTTACACGAAGTAAACCATCATCTTTGACCGGGTGACACGGTAGGATCTTGCCTTCCATTTCGATCTCACCAAAACCGAACAAGCCGGAATGACCCGTTGACGAGTTCTGGTGAGTATTCGCATTCGTATGCGCATGGGCATCTTCTACGTTCCCAAGATCAGGAGTGAGTCGACCACCGATATGGTTGATACTGTCGTATTCGCTCGTCTCAAAGTGACTCACGGCTCTCTGGCCCGGTATGTTCTCGTTGTTCCCACCGCCGACCTTCTTGGATGTCGGGCTTCCAGAACTGTTCTGTGCATGTACAGAATAGGCTCGTCGCATGACGTTGCCCGCAGGTCGGAGTTGATGGTTTTGGACTGGATCGAGAGCGGGGGCGGCAGCGCCAGGAACGGAACAACATTCCATGATTGGTAATGCGGAAGCGGTGGAACTCAATCGTGATAACATGCCTGATTCCGAGGTTAACGGTGCAAGTGTTGGCCGCTTGTACGGCGCTGTCCGACGAGACCCCATCAAATGACGAGTTGAACCAAACAGAGGTGCGGCCGACGTGTTACTTGTCGAGTATGATTTCTCCATCATTCGGTTGAGAGCGATCGGACGAAGGGCGGATGGAGAGTCATTCGGAGAGTCAGGAGAGGAAAGCTCGGCGGCGACGGCGAATCGGGATTTCCCGAGAAGACCGCCACCTTTGCCAGAGCTTTGAGACGGGGCAGGGGAGCCAGTCATGAATTCTCCCAGGCCTGGAGAGCCACTAAAGCTCATTTCGGGAGATGTGGCGGTGTTAGGGGTGCTGGTGGACGACTGAGGGGACCCTTGGGTGTTCTTGTAAGGTGTATCCAGTTCCATCAGGTTACTAACCATGCTTCTTGAGTTGCGGCGAACAGGTGATCCGGTCGAAGGACCCGTGACGGCCGGCATAGACTGCGAAAAACAAAATGAAAAGCAGGCCATAACGGACGGGTTAGTTGACCGAAAAAAAAAGAGTTCGCTAAAAAAGAACCACGTCCTCCAAAAGAGGTCTCACATCACTTCTCCTAGGGCATGGTCTCATGATCGACCCTTTACTCGCCGCGACGCTCCCTTGTCCCAACCTGCTCGAGCTTAGCTTTCGTTCCCCTTGTCCGGCGAAAATGGACGAAGAAGAGGATGTTCGCTGTCGACCTAAAGCCGGTGGGAGAGGTGGTGGGCCCATGGATCCGAAAGTAGCGTTCCTCGATGAGCCGATTTCATCCATGCTGAAACTTGGTCCAAAGGTGGGAGTCGGTAGAGAAGCTCGAGAAGTGAATGTGCCGGACGATGATATTAATGACGATGACGATGACGATGACGATGACGATGATGGAGCGAGGGGTCGAGATGATGTCCGTCCGAAAGAACGAGCTTTAGGGCCGTCTGATTTCTTTGTTGCTGCTGCTGCTGCGGGAGCAACAAAGAGAGGAATGGGAGGCTGTCCCATTCGTCCCATCCCGATTCGTGATGATATCTTTGCGGCCCCCTGTTGCTGCTGAATCTGTCGTTGAGCAATCGGAGATGTCTCAAAGCTAGTCTCGTCGTCTTCCACATTGGAGCAACTACCGAGTGCGAGAGTGCGAGCGGGTCCACTGTTATCCTCGTTCTCGTTATCCTCGATGGGAAGATGCGAGGAATGAGTGGTAGGACTCAGAGCCAGTGGAGATCTTGCTGTTCGGCGAGAGATGTGGGCGAAAAGTGGATATGATCCGAGGAAGAGATTCTGAGCGGCAGCCGAAGCACCGTTTTCAATGTCGTCGCCAGTCCCGTTTTCAGTCTCCGCTTCCGCTCTGTTCTTCCAATCTTGTTTAAACTGTGCGTCTAGGACAGACATGTCCCCTCCCTCATCGCCTTCACCATCGCCGAGACTCCGATCGACGTCCGACGCGAGTTCATCAATCTCCACACTCAGATTCGCGACCAGTCTACAATTTTCCTTCTGCTCGTCGCCATCCAGATCCCCGGTGAGACAGTCCAAATTATCTTCCATATCAGTATCTCCATCCTCGTCAACCCCAAATGACGCTGAGCTTCCCCTTGAAAACCTTCGCGAGGGACTCCCGATGGGTGACGATGAGAGAAGACTCTGTGAAGGGTGGATGTGGGGGTGCTGTGTGTCGAGAAGCGGCGGTGAGCTCGCGCCTGAATCTGGGCCTGAACGTGGAGCTGAACCTGAACCGGACGGCTGAGAGGTCGAGAAGAGGAAGGTTGGCGTGGGGTCCATTGCGCGGGATGACGCGGTGTCCGAAGGGTGGGAGAACGGGCGAGAGGATGAAGCAGATGCGAAAGACATCATGGTGAGGTTGCTGGAGAGAATTGGGGAAGGGGAAGAGAAGAATCGGGGAGCCAGAGAGATGGATCAAAAAGGAGGTAGATATGTAGGTAGGCAGGTAGATAGGGGTAGATGGGGTGCGTGATACCAGAGGTGC
Organism: Goffeauzyma gilvescens; assembly: GCA_025758705.1. Taxonomy (NCBI): domain Eukaryota; kingdom Fungi; phylum Basidiomycota; class Tremellomycetes; order Filobasidiales; family Filobasidiaceae; genus Goffeauzyma; species Goffeauzyma gilvescens. The sequence continues at coordinate 28,553 of JANGFI010001764.1, forward strand.
TTCTGTAGGTGGGTGTTAAATGAAGTCCGACATGGTTCTTGACGTTTTGATTACGGAAGAACACGATCAAGTCCGTGGGGATTCATAAGAATGTCCGAATGGTTGAGGGACGTTCGAAGTTATTTAGTAACCACAAGAAATGGTTGTAAGTTTGAATGAGTGTGTGGGTGGTGACTGTAAAGAAGATCTAAACGGAACTGCCAGAAAAAAAAAATGAACGTGATCGGTCGTAGTCTTGTGAAGCTGTGTCTCAGAAAGGTTCCGGGAGATCGACAGCGCGCCGGGGGGGTGGGGGGGGGGGCGGGGTAGGAATGTTCGTTCTTGAAAGAGTCAGCCGCTGCCCTGAGTAAGCTTAACTAAAGGGGATCACACGAATTGTGCAACTCACACCAACGTCCTAGAATTAGCGTGGGCGTAGGGATTCTTATGTAACGAAGCAGAAATGAACCGAGGAAACAAATGGTCCTGCCTAGTATGTCGACTATCTACTATCCTTGGTGGGGGTAGCTGGCAATGGTGGGGATGCTGGGACCCGAGTGATTGATTTATTTCCCTTGGCGGATGCTGGTTCTTGGTTCGATGGCTGTGCTCTAAGCGATAATGAGATAATGAGATAAATGAGATGTGGGACAGGACAGGACAGGACAGGACAGGAGGATATGATGATTCTATGGATACTCTTGAATCATTGGCATGGACATGTAAGACGATCAACTGATCCGATACGATTGGAAGTCCGCACCCGATAGAGATGTTGGAAGACCTTTCCTTCCTTTCGTTCCTTCTTCCCTTCCCTTCGAGGGTTTTCCCCCTTGCGCCCTTCCCCTCTCCCCCCAAGGCGGGCCGGGTGAGTGGGAGGCTACAGTAGGTAGATGGCGCAGGGCGGGACAATGGCAGTAGCGACTGAACTCAAACTCAAACTCAAACTCAACTCACTCATTTCCCGTGACGTCGTCAATTGTCCAGGCCCCCTTCGGCGCCGCAATTGCTCTTTGGGCCTCCCCTCCCGCGCCGACCCCCCCCCCACCCCGCGGGTTTGGGAATGGGCGTTTGTCCCGGATAGGTCGCGTCGCTTTGGTTTCGCGCAATGAGAGAGGGGGGGGGGGAATACGGTTGGTTGACATTCCACCTTGCAACCAACCCCTAGATACCACCCATATACATTCTCCTAAACAGGTTCTACCGGGAGGGAACAATAGTACCAAGCAAGACAAAAACACACATTCTACTCAAAATAATACCTTTGATACCAAAGTCATACATGCGTTTACGTTCCTCCCTATACCACCTCCTCTTAGCTTCAGATTCCCTTCCTCCTTCCCCCCCCCCCCCAACCCC